>VDFB02051931.1:0-13933 GCA_007258455.2 Sequoia sempervirens | reverse complement strand
TGAAGGGCACTACTGATTTTGGACTCTTGTACACTTGGAGTCAAGATCCTAAACTCAGTGGGTTCATAGATTTAGATTGGGCAGGTTCAGTTGATGACAGGAAATCAACATCTAGGTATGTGTTCAGTTTGGAATCCGGTGCAATCACATGGACTAGTAAGAAGTAGCAGGCAGTAGCTCTCTCCTCGACAGAAGCAGAGTATCGGGGAGTAGTAAAAGCAGCATGTGAGGCAGTTTGGCTTCGTCGGATGCTTGCGGATATGCAAATATCTCAAGCAGGTCCTGGAATTCTGCTTTGTGATAATTAGGGTTCTCAAATTTGCCAAGAATTTGGTCTTCTATGAGCGAACCAAGCATGTGGAAACTCATTGTCATTTCATTTGGAAGCTGGTTGAAGACGGATCAGTTTAGTTGTTGTATGTTCCGACAGAGGACCAGACAACAGACATTCTCACCAAGTTGCTCAGTCCAGATAAGTTTGTAAAATTCAGGGGGCATCTTGGTGTAGTTGATAGATTGAGCATTAAGGGAGGGTATTAAAATAATGTTTATTATTTATTTATTAATGCTCAATATTGTAAATTATTGTAATTTAGTGATAAGATCGTCTTCGATCTTATCTGGAGTTTCTTTTTAGAAACTTCCCGTTTTTTGTAAATCTTGTAAACTATTTATTGAGCACCTTGCTCATTGTTAATATATAAAATTTTACCACCACTTGGCGAATAGCCGCTTCAATCGCTAAGCATGGGCTGCCCAGAATGCCATGGACCTTGGTAATACTTCTCGTAACTATATGGACTTCTTGAAATGAAATATGGTTTAAATCCTAGTTAATCAATCCTATGAGGAAAGTATTATAAGTTTTCCGATCTATTTAAAATTTCAGCAGAGTTCATGCATAGCAACAACACTTTTGAATAAGAAGAAGAATAGAAAAGAAGTATAAGAAGAGTAGAAGAGAATAGAACAACCACGACAATGTGACAATACCTTGAGAAAACCCTTGTAAAGAAAAAATCCCACTATCCAAAAGTTCTGCACCCAATGTTTTAGTCAACAATAAAGGTTACGATACAATATCAAGGTTTCCGTGCTTCAATGAGGTTTACACTTTGAATCTAGGGGAATTCCAGCATCCTAACCTTGCATAAAACTTACATCATATCTCCATCCCAAGCCCTATATATAGACCAAGGAGACCCGATAACCAAGAATGTTTTTCCAAAACCATGGGCTTAAAACCATGAGTCAAAAACAAGTCAAGGTGGTACAAATCCAGACTCCAAACCATGCCCTTCACCTCCAAGTGTAACTCGTCCACAAATGGAGTGTAACTTTTGATTGACCAGTTTGACTCCTATGACCAAGGAGTCCAAGTGTAACTCCCAAGTGCTCCAACATGAGGCATTAATTACACTTACACACCTCTTGCACACAACTATAAATAGGTGGTCGAAGATGTTAGGCATAGTCCACCTAGTAACCCCCTATTCAATGATTTCTTACTATTATCAGAAGACCAATGACATATGGAAGATGGTGCCAACTATGGAATCTCAATATTCTATCCATGGGGCACCCTTTTCCATTTGGGAAAATTATTTACAATAGTACAAAATATTAAATAATTGCAACTAGACCTAGGACTTGCAAGGTGCACAACACCACATACTCCCCTAGTCCTAACACTTTTGCCAGAACTCCAATGGTTAAAGAACATTGGGGGGATGTGTTTCTGTTTTGGTTGAGATCAATATGGACTGTGACAATGCTGGTTTAAAATACCTGCAAGTTACTTGCAGACTTTTGAATACTCATGGGCTAGAAGAGCCTGGTAAGTTCCTCGCCTCAAATTCACCTGCTGAGCTGATTCTTTGCAGAGTTTTTGCCAGGTCTCTCTAGAAACTGTCCAGCTAGCAATTTTTTTTTTCCATTTTTTTTTCAAATATTTTTCCATTGTTTTAGATTTGAAGAATTTTCACAGCAATTCAAGAATTAAGTTTTTCTTATAGAATTTAATTCATTAATTAATGTATTTTTTTTGAATATGCTGAGTTTTAGACAGGTCTGAGTTTTTGAACTATGGTGACAACAGCACTTGTAGTTAGTTATACTTCTTGTAAATATTATACTTTTTTAGGGTTAAAAGTTTGTATATATTTCCCTTAAAAGTAAATATATTTAACCCCTCGGATTAGTCTATATGGTTGGATTCAGCTGAGATGGTAAAAGGGGGTTTTGAGTATTGATTTAAAAAGTTGAAGCATCCAAATCCTCTAGGCTTATATTTTATCAAATGTTAATCTGCGTACAAATCTCAGACTTTTGGATGCTGCAGATTTCCTTCCCTTCATTTTGCAGGAATATCAATACGTATCTGTAACCCACTTTATATGTATATGCTGAATGTTACTGTATCTGTAATCCACTATATATATATATGCTGAACTTTACTGTATCTGGAATCCACTTTTAGTATTTGTAATAAAAATAAAATACTATTTTTTTAAAGGACAATATCTCATGATATGATATGCTTAACAATCATCGTTTTCTCATTATCCTTTCTTGATAAATGGCAACTTAAATCAGTGTGATACTCTTCTTCATGCTTATTGTACTCTTTGCAGATGGAATACAAAGCTGAAAGACAAGCAAAACGGAAGGCTTATGTCAGGCTTAAGGAAATTGCTCGGCTTGAAGGGAAGAAACCCCCTCCAAACCCGTATCCAAGTGCAATTAAGGAGATTCAAGCAGAGGAAAAGAAATACATACATGAACGCTTTACCAGCCCGAATATCTTGAATCTTGTGGAAAAGATGAAACAACAAATGCAAGCGAATATGGAGCAAAGAGAAAAGATGAGAAGAAGATAATCTACAATTGGTCCTTCAGTGCATAAATTTGTTTGTTAACATTAATGCTTAAAGTCAGATCAATTTTGTCAAATTTGCTTATGTAGCTTTCATGATTTTATGATGATGATTGTGATCCAAGCGATCAGTATATACTAGCCAGATGCTGTCAAGGCCTAGATTCCTGACAGGGGTATGAATAAAAATGGACTAGTGCATTAGACAGAAGCTTACCAAATAGTTGGGGCATAACAAATAACTACTATGATCGGTCCTTCAGTGCATAAATTTATTTATCATTACATTAATACTTTAGTGTAACTTGGTGAACTTGTTCCAAGGAGAGCTAAGAGTCGGATCAATTTTGTCAAATTTGCTTCCGTAGCTTTCACGATTTTCTGATGATTGGAATCCAAGTGATCACTACATACCAATCAAATGATGTCAAGGCCTATATTCTTGCCAGGGGCATCAATAAAAGATAGACTACTGTATTAGACAGAATTTTACCAAATAATTGAGGCATAACATGTAACTACCGTGATTGCAAAAAGAAACCATTTTCAATTGGAAAGGTAGAATTTTTAAGAAAGGTAAATAAGTGCTTAAAACAGTCATACCTTTTGATAGTATATCTTAGTATCTATGCTAAAGAGTGTCAATAGTGGTGTCTTTTACCGTTCTATAACCTTGCTGGGTGCTTCTGTATCAACCTTTCTTATCACTGTTGTTTAGATCCCATCTTCTATTTTATTTAAATGGCAGATCTGTATAGCAGTCAAATTAAATGCAGTTAGTGCCTAGATAGCTTTAAAGGTAATCAAGTTTTAATCATATGGTCAATTGTTTAGAAATTTAGCAACATCCACTCCTGTGATAATTCTGCATAAGTGAATAACCTATGGCAATATAGAGTGAAGAAAGGCTGCCAATTGTTATTTCTCAATGAAAGCTATGATAAAAATAAGATAACTAGTGTACAGAAATATCATTCTAGAAAGACGGAGGCTTTACAGCTCAAATTCTCATTGTAAAACAGTTGATTTTGGAAAAGCTACCAGGCTTGGGCTTTGTTTTACATTTTGCGCATCAACATCATTCTTTTGTTTTCATTGAGCACATGGAATAAGTATCGTAGACACCCCTTGACAAGTTTAGCAGGCCTAAAAATGGCCTATATAATCTGCGGAGTTCTTTGGACCAAATGAACTGGGCAAATTTGAAATTTTCCTACAATTTTGATTACTTGCTTTCCAAATGACTGATTAGCAAAAATGTTAGAAATTATTGTAATATTGAAATAATATTACAGCATTAGTGATATATTGATAATATAATTTTATTCAGTAATAATTTGTAATGTTAATTTGAACAAGTTGATATGTAAGTGGGTCGTCGGTTGAATTAAGGTATCATCTTTTAGTTCAAGAATGACAATTTGTAGACAACTAATTAGGCGATCTTTGCTTGATTGTCTTTAGTTTTACTATATTAAGTGTAAGCAATTTACCAAGATTTAGCATGTTGAACGGGCATTAAGATGCTAATAATTTTATGATCTATACTCATGCTTAATCTTTTTAGAGTTTGTATTTAAAAAAAAAATTAAAATTATTAGATATATGGGTTGAATTGATGTCCACTCCTCTTACATACTATACAATTTATAATATTCATGGCTATACTACTTAAAACAAATGTTAGCAAGAGTTCCTATGTTATGCTGGTCAATGGTTATAATTTATGAGACTTTAGAAGTGTATAGATGCAAGATTAAAATAGAATAGTTGGATGATGGTGCACCACTTCTATTTGTTGGTGACTTATAATTTCATCAAATAGTTTATCAAAACTAGGAAACCCATAAATTTATTTGTTATTCTTGACTTAATAATTAAAACATTGTCTTAGAGGTGAGTTTAATTGTGCATCTATAAATTAACATCCAATTAATAAATACAAACAAGTTATATAGAATGGTTGCAAGTCTTGTTACCCCTTGCTAATTGTCTAGCTTCTTTTGTACAATAAATTGAGTTCTTGGTGAAACTATATACAATCCTATGCTCAAACCTTTGAACCTTGGCAATGTCACTCTCATGCCTATAATTATGTGTTGGAAGCCTTTTTTGTGTATAGGAAGCCTCCATTTATGATTTAGAATGACAAAAGACTTGATTGTTTGTTTCTTGTGATTGTTCCCTAAATTGTGATGAAACCATTGCTTTCCTTGCTTGGGTAGTTACATAATTACAAATTGTATTGTTGGTTATGTATTTGTCACAATGGTTAAAGAGTTAGTTTTTGTGAAGTCAATGATTTTGCAATTGATGTTTGTACATGATTGACAATTTCAATTGTGACAAAATGAGTTTGAAAAACTTCACTTTTCATTTTAGGCAACTTCTTGGATCCTTGTGGATAATACCGCCTTTCATATATAAGATTTTGGTCCCACAAAAGCTTAATGAGATGTTAAGTGATGAAACAATTCCCTCTCTTTAGAGTACAATCAAGCTTAATTCACCATTTGTCCTTTGAGTTTCACTTGCCAAGAATTTTGGACTCTCTAGTCTCTTATTCCACTAAACACATCATTTGAAAGAATTGCTTGTTTGTCATAGACCAAGTCATCTAGTGAGGGTAGTACTAGATCTTCTTTATCAAACATGGAGGATGTTCTGTTTTAAAACAACACTCTTGAATCCTATAACTTTTCTCCACCTTCAAGGCTAGGGTTTTGTCATCAAGAAGGGTAAAAGAGGATCATCAATAGACTTGGAATGGTTGAAGATTAAGTCTAAAAGTGGGTTATCTCTCTTAAGCTTTCAGCTCAACTTAGACCTCGGAGAGAGTTCCTAGTGGTATACCATAACAAGTATTGAGATCAAACAAAATAGACAACCAAAAATAATAACTAAACCCAATTGCACACTTGACCCCAAATTCTATCACTAGGTTAAGACTTGTATTAATCCCTTATATAGTTGATTAAAAAGTGCAAACACAATCCTCATGAAATAAGTTCTTTCAATGTTATGATTAGATACTTCTCTGGTTAAATTATAGGAGCATGCACAACATTGAATTTTGCTTCTAAACTACTTGTAAATGATTTTAGGCTTTTAAAAAGATAGGGAAGGTTTGAGTTCTCAAGCTTTGTGCCTTATTTGGTAACAAAGTCAACTACAATCATCAAAGCACGACACAAGAAGATTTAGCAAGAATATATTCTTAATAATCCTTAATCAAATGTACACTCCCTTATAACATAGAAATGACCAATATAAAGTCAACTTGCATTGACTTAAAATGCTATGATGTTTATCAAATCTTTGTTATATATACACCATCAAATATGGTGAAGAAAAAACTTGAAATAGTAAGAAACTTATCATATTTTACTATTTAAAATCTTTCAAAATGTTTATAACCAATTAAGCAAACATACAATTACATACATTTGTTGCTACAATTGTCATTTTGCATGTTTTGAGTGAAACTTGATGATGGATTGACTAACAATTGTGGAAACCTTAGAAAGATTTGCAATTTTTTTTGGTGAAAACACAAAATGATCAACCCTCTAAATAATTGAGGAATATGAATATACAGGTTTCTAAAATTATTCATGAGTTGTGCAGAGGGAACCATACAAATCTAGAGCCATAGAGATCTGCCATGTCTTAGCCAAAATGTTCATCAATTCCTTGCACATAAATGTCATTTCAAGATTCACCAAGCCTAGAGAAAGCAAGGGAATCATTTAGCACATTAATAACTTGCTAGTTTGGAGTGTTGGAATGATAAAACGCCTACAAAATATGTTGAAACAATGACCATGGAGATAACAGACACTAATGTTCAACAACTTCAACCATCATAATAAAATTTTCCAACACATAGAACCACACTCTATAACGATGAATCCAAACATTGAGGTTTTCAAGCACGCAAATCACCATAAGGACATTGCCATAAAAATATGTGTAAAACTTTTACTAGTCGTGTCCAAATACACAAGCAACACAATTGAAAAATCTAGAAAATTTGTTGAAAAACTATTTGCAACAGTGCTAAAATCATCATTTTGATAAATATGATTCATTGCATTAAATTTGGCATGGTCATGACAACATTTTGGAATAGACCCATGTACTCCAAGTGAAAATAAGTTATTTTGGTAAGCACATGGTCAAAATGAGCTAAAATGGAAACCCTAACCACCTATAAACTACTATTAAAATCACTTGAATCACATGCCAAAACCATGCTCAAAAATCCCTTAGGTGATGAAGAATATGACATTGTCCATTAACTATACTTTTTTTTTGTCATAACAGGTTTTTTCTAGGGACCACATGGCCATCTGAGCTATTTTGGTGAGTCAAGGAAAATTTATGAAAAATGGTTGGACTTGTCGAACCTCAAAGTTCAGGAGGAACTTATGCCAAAAGTTTGTGGTTGGAAATGTCAAAATTTAGAGATTGGGGGTGATAAATGCCTCATACCATTAGGGGATAGGATAGGAGGGAGGTCCAAACAAGGGAGTTTGAAGAGGAGAGTAGAGAATGTTGGGGGTTAGGGATGGGAAAGGAATCATACCACTAAGACACGAGGGGAAGGGGAAGTTTGAAGGTTCAACTTTGATAAAATAAGAGAAGTGGCAAATGTTGGGGGTTGAGATTCTAGGAAGTTAATGAAGAGGAATTTAGATAAGGATGGAGCAAAAGTACATCTCAAAAGATTGTGAATTTTGAGGTAAACATGGGGGAGTCAAAGGTGGATGAGAATGCATGCGAGTCTAAACTCCAAAACACTTAGATGAATTTCATCATAGGCAAGAGTAGGGTTTGGAAGGAAGTACTTAAGGATGGAGGATTCCAAAGGTTTGGTGAAAAGCAAGGGATTTTTTTTTAAATGGAAGGATTAGGGATCGGGGGTCAAACATGCTAGTGAAATGGAACAAGCGGAGATACAAGTCCGATACCATGGTGAAATAAGATTTTTTTAGGGAAAAAGACAATGCCTTGGACTTGGGAAGAATGGAGAAACATTGTTGACAACCCGAAAGACAAACAACTCATAAAGCAAAAGAAAGAGACCCTTGTAGCACCAACATAATTTTTTTTGAACCTTTGAAGACATGGTAACATGACAAACACACAAAGAACATTAGAGAATAGACTTAAACAAAATTTTACAAAGGAAATACCTAATTAAACCTTCTTAGATCAATTATCACCAATGGGTCAAAATGTTTCATGACACACAAAAAAGTGAAAGGACTCAAGCAAAATAAGTATGGGGGAATTGAGTCCAAACAAACTTTGATTAGGGATGTATGTCACTTGTTGGCATAGAGAGGATCCAAGTATCTTTGGGAAGATAAAAAATGGGGAAAGTAAAGAAGTGAGACTAACATACACTTCACAATGACAAAAACGGGTCATGGCTACACAAAAACAAAGTATTTCAAAAATAAGAAATAATAAAGAAACAAACAACATATACAAATTATATACAATATTATTTACATGAAATAATGCTTCTAAAGCTAGCCATGAATGAGCAGCTCAAGTAAGTTCTTTGTCAAATCTTTAAGTGGTATATCTTTTCTCCAAGAATCACTATAACTTCATATGGCCCTAGCCATGAAGGTTCAAATTTACCATGTTTTCCTTTGTCCTTAAATCTTGCATTCCACATGGTGATCAAATCTCCTCTTAAAATTTCCTTTGAAATTCCTTTTTATGGAATAAATGCTTTATCACCCTCTGATTTGACAGGGCTCTCTCATGTGCAACCATTCTCTTTTCATTTAACTCAACTAGTTTGAGCACCTTATGAGATAATGGAGCAACTTCATTGTCATTTATATCCTACAGTGGTTAGTACACATGCTGCCCCAAGTTTATTGCCACTTTACATTAGTCCCATATACAATTTCAAATGGGCTCATGCCTATGACAACCTTATAGGTTACCCTATCTACCCATAATGCAAACTTCAATTTATTATCCCATATTTTTCGTATTAAAGGCCAAAGTGCTTTTAATTATTTTCATGAGTCTCTTGTTGCTAGAATTAGCTTGTCTATTTCCTTGAGGATGATAAGGAGATGAAAAATTAAGATTAAATCCATATTTTATGCACAATTTTGAAGTTTCTTGTGATCTAAAGCACATGGAATTATCTACCGTGATTTTAATAGGTACTCCAAACCTTGTTATAACATTACCTAGCAAAAAGTGGATTACTATATTTGATGTTGCATTGTGGGTAAGGATTGCCTCAACTAACTTGGTAAATTAATTAGTTGCAATAAGGATCCACTTATATTCGTTGTTGGATTTCTCTTATATCTCACCTATAAAATCAAATCTCTAGTACTGGAATGGAGTGTCAATAGTCATTGGTATAAGAGGAAGGGTACAAGTTCATGATTCTATGATGAAATAACTACATATAAACTTATCCCAATTGCATGAGGAAAAGTATTGAATTCAATACATGACAAAAAAATATTTAAGGGAGGTTTCCAATTAAACATATGAATAACAAAAAACACAAAGAAATTATCTACTAGTTGTATGACCATCTTTATCATTCTTTATTTCATCCAAAATGAAGATATCTACAACACTTTCCTTCTATACACTATGCAAGAATCCCCTTAGCTCTCAACTAAACTTTCTAGAGTTAGAACTAAACCCTTTTTACTTTGAAAATCATTACATTTATAGATTTTCATCCTTCAACCAATTTCTAATTGACTCATAACTACCTGCTTTTAGACTTAATAAAACATTTAAAATAATGCACTTTTTTTAATGAGCATATATTTTCAACTCACTAAAGTAAAATATTTTACAAACATTAATAAAAGAGACTTTATAATATTAATATGAGCTTTCATATACTTTTTTCTCCAACTAATAGCTTTTGGTTGGGAATTTCCATCTTTCCTTGATTTTCATGTGCTAAATATGAAATATTCAAATCTTGAGATTTTTGAGAGTGTCTCTACGTAGTGTCTTCCTTGATCATCATTGGTGAGAGTGTGATTTGAATATTTTGATAATCATCATTTGATGGGAAATCATTAACTGCTTTGTTGACATTTTATATTCTAGTTAAATAGTTTCTACCAAGCTTTGAATGTTTCTTGTCAACATTATGGTTTAAACTTACATTTTGAATTGAAATTGGAGTATATTCCTCAATGGAAACATGAAGCATGCGTATATTCCATTCATCTTAATAGTTTGATTTGAGTCTATTTTACCTACAGATAAAATTTTGGACCTGGGAGTTGCATCACTTGATTTGAATAAATAACCTAATGTATGTGGTTTAAACTGAAATAAGCTCTTTTATCATCTTTATCTATATTGTTGCTTCTTCTTTCACATTCAAAAAGAGGTGTGTCATATAGAAGATCATTATCCATCTCATCATAGAAATCCCTCTTTTTAGCACTCTACAAGGTACCACAAAAGAAAATGTTGAACCACAATGTTCCTTGTTACAGTCATTCATCCCCCCCACCAATTGCGCCAATTGTTTACAAATTGTAAGATTGATTCTACTATATTTTCAAGCATGAGATGCTATTACAAGTGCCTGTAGTTTTTAAATAGGGTTAGTTATTATTTCTCTAGAATTCCAATCCCAGATTCATTCATAATGCAACCAAATAATTTTCTCCTAGTCATCAAGATTAAAATGTAATATTTATCTCCATCTATTGATGACAATTGTCTCGTTTCTAATTTTACCATTTAGTTCGGTGCTTCTTAACACTTCTTAGAATCTATTCCATAAGTCACATAATTGGATGACCTATCTCCACCCAAATCACCATTTTGAGACAAGGATGTGTCTTTTTTTTTTGTGGGTTCATATCTATTTTAGAATATAAAGAAAAATCTCCACAATCATTTATATCTTTCTGGTTCTCCGAAAAAGGATGGTTGTGATGTCACCTATAATGTTATACCTATTTTTCCTTCATGTGTAAACTTGATAGCATTGCTAATTAGGTTGGTCAAAATTTAGTGTATCTATTTGGGGAAATTTGTCAAATAACTCATATGCTTTAATAGAGTAAATAATGGAATAGGTTGAGGAGTTTGGCTTTACACCTTCCAAACACCTTTGGTTGAAATTTTCTAAAATATTTTTAATAATCATTTATGAGAATATCCTACAATCATAGCATTCTATGAGACACATTTCATTGAGGCACTTAATCAAATAGTTCTAACCTTAGCAATGCTTCCATATTTTACAAGAATATCATTTGGAGTAGCCATAATTACAACATCGAATGATATTTATTTATATTTTATGCCTTGATGGATGCCCATACCTTGTTTTATACTTTGCAATGATGATGGTGGCCATGCTTCAAAGAAGTGCATGAAAATGGAGTTGAGTAGGGGCATCGAGGGCTAAGAGAAGATAAGGCATTATTTGAGTAAATATATGGTGTGCATCAAGGCTTGGGGAGGTTCTCAATACCATGGGAACCTCTGACAAGTTTTGAGTTTCCATACAAATGCCAAAAATATGAATTAAAACACCTTTTTAAAGTAGTTTAAGGGGTCTAACATCAATTGAGAACTTTTCGGGGCTTAAAAGCATAATAGGAACTGTCGGGGGTTTTGGGCATGCTAGAAACTTAAGTGAATTTTGAATAATTTTAAAATATTTTGGAGTTTAAAACAATAATAAATAACAATAACATGAATGCTAAGGGTTGTAGGAACCGTAAAGTTCATATTATGATAAATTTAAAGGATTTTAAACTCCAACTACTATCATTGCCTCTGAATTTTAATTTTTCAAATCTCCCAGTGGGTTCACAACTTAAAAAGTACTTGGCTTTGGACTTGGTGAAAACCTCATAAAATTTGCTTGACAAATCTACAAACATGATGAAGGTGAAAGGTGCATAAATTTTGAGTGAGAGAGTATTTTCTCTCAAAACCTTGATATATTCTCTATAATGACATTAACAAAACCCCATATTAGACCATTTTTCTCCAAATTTGACAAACTCTTGATTTCATCCTTTTTTAAAACCACTTGGTGAAAATTTGAAGTTTTAATATCTCACAAATTGGAAGGCATTTTGGTTTGAAAATTTTCCACATTAGGAAAAATACTATCAGGAACATCCCTATAAAAGTATTTTTCACCATCTCTTATGAATTTTGAGATTTAATTATTTTTGTAAGTCTTAGCAAACTGGATAACTGGTCCTATGATTTTGACTTTGACTGAAATAATGGATGATTCTACTTTCAAATAACAAGAGATTTAACACTTAAGGAAAATTGGAGTATTTGTGACTAGGAGCTACTCAAAACAAAAATTTGATTGCAATTTTTTAAAAAAATTGGCAAGTTCAAAATGAGGCCAACATACATAGAAACCCTAACTAAAAAAAACCTCTTCTAAGCATTTATGTTTGAATTCTAATATTTGAGGATTAGATCTATTAACATTCAAAGGATGATAGAAATTATGGATCATGTGTAGTAGAGGATGAAACCCCTTCAGCTAAAGGATGAGCTCATCTAGAGTTAGTATTAAAACTTCATGGTTGTGAATCTCACAAGTATCGAGTTTGCATGGCATCCCAATAGTCATGGATCTAAAAATTCATGTTCCAATGAATAATAGTTATCATAGCAATGTAATGTAATGTTAATGTTGCATTATTTTATTAATTTTTTACAAACCTATTTAATAGGGAAAATTTATGCAATTTTTGAGTAGTCTTTTGGACCTGATCTATAAACTAGGTGTTCTCTTTCAATGCAAAAAAAAATGCTTTTGTAAGTAGGGTTTCAATACTATGTAATTTCAGAGATAAAATTCTAGATTCTCATATATTAGGATAAATCAATAAAGGAGAAATTTCATCATTAAACCTGAAAAGTGATGGGAAACTTAGGTTTTAGAATTACTAGTTGAGGATATTAAACCTATTAAATATTTACCTAAAATATAAGCTAGGATAGTATAGAGGTGAAAATCCTTATTTGGTCAATTTACACACAACTATGTAATATTAAAGGTGCAAGATTTAGAGAATAGGCTAGCTCGCGCGATGCTGAACTTGGGGATTGGATATGCAGCCCGTGGCTTGTGATGTTGTGGCTGCATGTGGTCTCTTCCCGTTGCATGTGCGTTTTCTATGAAGATCGGGGTGTCTTTGCTTGGATGGTGGGGGTTTTGCTACATTTGGTTGGGGGGGAGGGCGATGGGGAAGGGTTTCTTTTTTTTTAAGTGCTTTGTTTCATTTATCTGCTGATTGCTGGTTACACTGGTCTATAGCTTTTGTTGGTCTGTTCGGTGGTGGTGTGCTCATCCTCTTGGTTTGGGTGAAGCGTCGGTTGGTGCTTTCAAGGGTGGGGTTGTTTGTTGTGTTTGGGGGTGTTCTTTGGTTTGGATTATTATCGAGCATTAGGTCTCTTACAGTTTGGTGGTGGCTGGAGGTGTTGCATCTCTTAATGGCTCTTCATTGGCTATGAAGGCTCTGTAGTTGAAGTCATTTTATGTGGGGAGGGCCCTAAATTGAAGAAGGTGAATGGCTTGCCCAGAAGTTAAGATCGTCCAATGTTGGTCATTTCTCCTGAATCGGTTACTCACAATGTTTCTTATTGGAATAGACATGTTTTAATCTACAAATTTCTTGGGATCCACATTCCTCTGCTGGCTTTGGATGCTTGGATCAGGAGTACATGGTAGGTTGAGGGCAACATGGAGCTAATGGTGGCTACAAACAACTATTTTGTGGTTTTTTTTTCCAATATGGCTGAAAGGAATCAAGTTTTTGAGGGAGGACCCTACTTTTATAATCATGTTGGATTGTTTATAAAACCTTGGCATATGGATTTTAACACAGCTGAAGAACTGCCATCAAGGGTTCCTGTCTGGGTCCATCTGCCACAACTTCCCCTAGAGTTTTGGAGAGAAGATATTCTACAATGGATTGCTGCTTTTCTTGGTAAGTCTGTTGCAGTTGCTCACTAAACCCTTGAAAGAAAGGTTATTTCTTT
>VDFB02051930.1:0-42193 GCA_007258455.2 Sequoia sempervirens | reverse complement strand
ATGAAGACACCAAAGACACCTTCCAAGTTTGTTCAAAAGAATCATCCTGAAGATTTGATTCTTCAAGATAGATGTAGATCTACAAGGAGAATGGTGAATTACAATGAAGATTGTCATGCAGCATTCCTATCTCAAATTGAGCCTAGAACTTTTGAAGAAGCAAGCAAAGATAAATATTGGATTGGTGCAATGAATGAAGAATTGGATCAAATAGAGAAAAATGATACTTGAGAACTTGTCCCAAGACCAAAAGATAAGAATGTAATTGGCACAAAATGGGTTTTTAGAAACAAATTAAATGAAGATGGTCAAGTCACAAGGAACAAGGCAAGGTTAGTATGCAAGGGCTATGCACAAGTTGAAGGACTAGATTTTGAGGAAACATTCGCACCAGTTGCAAGGATTGAAGCAATTAAAATGTTTTTATCCTATGCAAGTCACAAGAAGTTTAAGGTGTATCAAATGGACGTCAAATCTGCTTTTCTCAATGGAGATCTAGAGGAGGAAGTTTATATTGAACAACCTGAAGGTTTCCTATTATCAGAAGACAAGGATTATGTGTGCAAGTTAAAGAAAGCTCTCTATGGGCTTAAACAAGCTCCTAGAGCTTGGTATTCTAGACTTGACAAGTATCTCAAAGAGCAAGGTTTCAAAAGAGGAGATGTAGATAGCAATCTATACATCAAAGAAGAGGATGGACATTTATTGATTGTGGTGGTGTATGTAGATGACATCATTTTTGGTGGAGACAAGGACAAAATGTGCAAAGAATTTTCATCATGTATGCAAAAAGAGTTTGAGATGTCAATGTTGGGAGAATTATCCTTCTTCCTTGGGCTACAAATTTCACAATCAAGCAAAGGTATTTTCATCTCCCAAGCTAAATATGTGAAAGAAATGTTAAAAAGGTTTAGGATGGAAGATTGCAATCCTGTTAGCACTCCTATGGTTACAGGTTGCAAACTAAGCAAAGATGATGAATCCCAAGAAGTGAATCAAACACTTTATAGATCTATGATTGGAAGTTTGTTGTATCTAACTTCTACAAGACCAGACATAATGCAAGCTGTTGGAGTTGTGGCAAGATTTCAAGCAGCACCAAAAGAAACACATGTTCATGCAGTAAAGCGTATATTCAAGTATTTTAAAGGCACAATGGAATATGGTCTATGGTACCCTAGTAGTAATGATTTCACTCTTGAAGCATTCACAGATGCTGATTGGGCTGGAAATGTGGATGATAGAAAAAGTACAAGTGGAGGAGCTTTTTTTCTTGGAGGAAATCTAGTGTCTTGGATAAGCAAAAAACAAGAATCAGTCTCTCTATCTACAGCAAAAGCTGAATATATTTCAGCAGCAACATGTTGCACTCAACTTTTGTGGATGAGGCAAACTTTAAGAGACATCAAGGTGGAGTATGATCATCCTTGTACTATATATTGTGATAATACTAGTGCAATCAATATCTCCAAGAATCCAGTGATGCACTCAAGAACCAAGCACATCCCTATTAAGTATCACTTTTTGAGAGAACAAGTAGGAGAAGGACAAGTGCGTTTAGAATACATAACTACAAAAGAGCAAACTGCTGATATATTTACTAAACCACTTCCAAGAGATACATTTGAATATCTAAGGGACAAATTGAGAGTTGTTCCACATCCATCAAATTAATTGATGGAAGCATGTATTCAGGGGGAGCTACGCACAAATTCTTGTAGCTTCATGGAGCTGAAATATTGTTAGAAGATCCCTTGCCATTGATGTCAAAGGGGGAGAAATTGGACACAGGGGGAGCAAACAGAGGATCAAGCTGTTTTTGGAGAAGTTGCCATCAATGACAAAGGGGGAGATTGTTAGAAGAGTTGTCATTGATGTCAAGATTTGGCTTAAATCAGATCACTAAAGATGGATATTTCATTATTGAGCTCAATAGAGTAAATTGATGATGGTTGCTAAGAATGTTGGAATTCTACAGATTGCGGTCATTGATCTCAATAGGTATGATCTTAATCAGAATTTGTAGTCAAGAGATCACTCAGAATTTGTAGTCAAGCCTGTTGAAAACCATTCAGTTCGATGGAATGAAGATCAGACAGTGTATACACAGATCAAACAGGGATTTGGCTTAAATCAGACTATTATAGTTGGATAATCATTTTTGAGCTTATTCTGGGTTAGGGAGATAAGCAACAATCTCTCACATCAAGGCGTATCCTGTGGATAAGATATTCTTCAGAGTCAACTTATGCTCAGGTTCGTAGTTCAGTTTCAGATAAATCAAAATATTTAATATGTTATCAAAAGCTAAAAACGAATACTAGTCTCATGCGTATAAAAAATAAAAGAGACGCAAAAATTACAAGCCACGGAAATATAAAGCGGCGTATGAATAATAAAAGAGACACGAAAAATATAAGTCACGGGAAATATAAAGAGCAATACAACGCGTATGGAGTATAAATTAAATGCCACGTATTAATTCAGACACAATCCACGCATAAAAAATCAGCGGCTTAACACAAAAAGTCACTTAAGAAACAAGTCGTGTTTTTTTGACTTAGTTAAAATCAAACGGTGCCTAAAATCTTCCAAGAGGAATACGCATAAAGCATTTCTGTCTTCTTTAAAAACAAAAAACGTGTTTTAAAAAAGACAAATCTCAACAAAAGGACGCGTCTGAAGACGTGTCTTCAGAATGCAAATTAAAAAGTACGATCTGCATAAAGTAATACGTTTTTCTGAAGTAATTTGGTTTTATCAAAAGGTGCGATTATCTTTAACAAAGCAAACAATAAAAGTCAGTTTGAAGATTGATATGTGTATAAACAGAAAATCAATAAATTAAAGCAGGTTGATTAAGATAAATAAATGACCCATCAAAAGAGGTGTGTTGAAACATGAAAAGGAAGAGTTGTGATTAAGGTGTTCTTCTATCAAGGGTTGCAATCTTTGAGGAAATTATATATTTGACATTCAAATCAATTTAGAAGTGTGGTTGTAGTTGAAGATTTGCAGTTCAGTCAGATTCCTACCTCCTAGTGTGGGCTGAAGGTGATATTATTGATCACATAGAGCAGTTTGGAGAGTTGGCACTGTGCAGATCAGATTGAAGGCAGTCTCACTTCCATCAAGTCAAGGTTTGGTGCCTTGCATTAGGGGTTGGTGCTCCTTGTAGGCAGGTGTCTACTAAATTTGTAGAGGTCTAGGTGTTCCTTGTAGGCTATATTCTACTAAATCATCTAAATGTAAATCTGTAGGTTGGTGCCTACTTTAAAAATTATTATTTCAATAAAGTTGTATCAATTTGAGGAAATTGGTTCATATCAAAAATTGATTGTAATAAGTTTGAAAAGTTAAAAATAAAGTTTGTATTTGATTTATTGATTCATGCCCCCTCTCAGTAAATCTTTTGTGCTCTTCAGTAGGATCGTCAACACTGAGGGGAAGGGAAATATCATCAGGGAGAGGTCATGGTTAACAATGGATCAAAATTATCATCACGCCTTGAGTCAGCGTCAGACAACCATATTGGCGTCATAACTTTGGCTATAACTATTTAATTTAATTATAAGAAAATAAGTCAATTAATATCATCAATTTCCTTTTAAATGCCTTTTTGGTAATATAAAATGAAAGTTAAATAATTATCTAAAACAATGTAATAACTTTCTTAATCAAGAGTTTTGGAAGGAGGCAAGACCGGTTATGGGAGAAGGTAACTTCCGCCATCGTGAGCCTCTCTTCTTGATCGAAACGGCTGGAAGTCATGCAAACTCCTTGAGGGATGGCATTATATTTGTCATGGGAGATTCATTCGACACTTCTTCCTCGCAGCTTACTCACTGATCATTATTGTTTTGCTTTCGCATTACCATGGAGGGGGGATTCTTCTTTCTGTCCTTTCGCAGTGATCTGGAAGCCTCTTCCTGTCTATTGTTGAAGAGCACTCTTTAATTTTGGTGACTAATTGCAATGCTGGGATAACTAATCTTACTCCATAGTTAAATCCATCTTCTACCGCAACTCAGTTCTTCTCTTTTCTGGTTGCGGAAAAACAATTCCATCATCGTTTTCTCCTGAATCAAAATCTTCTTTTCATCCGTCTTTTCTTCATTTTAGATGGTTTTACCAACGGTGGTCAATCACGAATTATCTTCTGGGAGATTGTACTGAAAGGTGTTTGGAAATTATTTGCAAATCAAACTCTCGGAAGGTGCGATATTTGGTCTTGGAATCAATGGCTTTGTTCTCTTGTCTTGAAACTTGGTGGTTCGTAGCCAAACGCATTTGTAGAGAGAAGAGCTTGAATTTGCAAGTTACAAATCCTTACTCTCAAGCAAGTAACATGTATTCATTCCTATGAATTTTAGTTTCAATGATATTATCTTGTGAGAGTTCTTTGAACAGAGAGATGAACTCTTAATCTTACTTGAATATTCAAAGGATAAGTGGAATACGCCTAAATTATCTTCAGGGGTGGCTGTATTAGATTTTCCTCTTCATGAGCTGATTTGTTATGTTAATGAATTTGGGTTTAGATGAAACTTTTTGAAAGAAACCTATTTCCTAAAGAATTTAGAAGTACAATTCTTGTTCGACCGAGACTTTTAAGGGATAAATATATATATATGAGAATCTTGAAATCTCAAAACCGTTCAATCTCTTCTCTTAAGTAAAAGTTTTATGGATAAGACATAATCCTGACGTTTGAAATTTGGGTCTGACCCAGTAAGTAGTTTTTGAACCTTAGATGACTAATCTGGAATGAGACCAATTCTTAATGAGGATTTGAATAAGTAAATTTACACTCTGCTCTCGAATATCTGAGATGGAATCGTGTTCCTTCCTCTCCTTGGAATCGTTCTATTAAATTGGAAGAATCCTTCAGGGGAGTCAAATCCCTATCTATTCTGTTAAATATGTTAAGGAAACAATTTATTCTTCAGATGAGATTAATAACAAGCTAGTCAGACTCTTATATTAAACATCAGCTTACCCCCAAACTAAGAGAAAAGATTCCGAATCAAGATATGGTAAAATGAGCAATTTCTTATCAGCCGTGTTCATTTCATAACTTACCTTTGCTAAGGGACTAAGAAAATCTCCTTCTCAATAGATATCAATTTGATCAAATACCCTTGATTGTAAAAGCGGGTTGCTACCAAAGAGGAAAAAAGATAATGAGTCCAAACTCACTTAAGGGATTAGGAAAGCGGCTTAATCTTAAATAAAATATATTATTCCTATTCAGATTATTGGGATGTTAAAACCTTCGGTTAAGATATAATCTCAAGCTAAGAAGGAATAATAAACAACTTGCTAATGTATAATTTGAACCTCGATCTAAGTATTATCATGTCGAGCAAGGGTGAGAGTGTTGACGACATAGGAGTGTCAGAGATATCGGCACAATAGTGCCAGTAATATTAAAATCCTTGGCCAAGGTATGATGCCAATTAGGCAGATGTCAGCTTTCATGGCTAGATATACCCTAGTCAGAATGATCCTTCTGGTTAGGAGGTACCTACAGAGGAGGGATCGATTAGAGGTATAGGTACATGACACCAGGCTTAGAGCCATGATGATAATTTGATCCATGTTAATTACCCTCGTGAAGGGCGGGTTTTTCAGTTGAAGAAACTTGGGAGACCAGTAGGTCTTGGTTGGGCGGTACAGCCCCTGATGATAATTCTCTTTCCCTCCTTGATAAAGATTCCCAAGTATAACAACATGAAGATGATGTCAAATGTAATCCTCTCTTACTCGTAAATCCAGGTACATACAATGCTCGTTAAGGTTCATTTTCATTTATGCAATGAATGTATGTTAAACGTTAGTTGAAAGATTCTGCAGTTAAACAGATATTTGAATCATTTTGCTGAAATGAAAGGTCTGAATTTGGTTAAAGAATATAAAGAAGATATTTCTTTCCCTCTATTCATCTATTGGTTTAATGGGAATCCTTGATGGTTTAGTTAGTTAGTTAGTTATAGCCGAATGAAAGCTGGTAGTTGTTTTCATTTCTTAAACCCTGGAAGGATAAATGTTACATTTGTTTATTAGTTGTAGTATTTGTTCATTATTTTCTAGAAGCAAGGAAAAGTAATTATTAACTTTCTGTAATATTCTGTATATGTTTACATTTAATAATTTTCCTTTTAGTTGGAATTGGTAGTTTAAAATTTAGATGATGAGTTGTATAATGTAATGACATCATAATTGATTTTCTTTATTGTCTAACTGCAAAGGAAAAACCCTAGTTTGACAGTTATTTAGTTATTGATCTACTGTGAAAAGTTGGTAGAAAACAGTTAGATGTTACATGTTCGCTAAAACTGAGAATTCAAAAGATAGTTAAATGTTTGAATTAGTTGAGAAAAAAATTTTTTGGAAACCCTAGTTTCGAAAACAAGTTAGTTGCAATTTAGTTGAAAGTTAGTTGACAATTGAATTTTTAAATTGTAAACCGGATAGGTTGTTACATTATAGAAGGCTCTAGATCTTTGCCTAGAACTAGATTTGCTAGATATGGCACTAGATTTGATACTAGAATTGAGTCTCCTATTGGTGGCGGGTTATTAAGTTTTTCTAGGTCTTGATGTGGATGCTTAAATCTCCACTTATGAGTCACTTGTAGAATCAAAGTCAAAATTTACTAAATCTTCGACATTATTGACATGTGCTTAATTGATTGCTTCATCAATGGTAACCATGGGTGATGCTACTAGTGTTACTGGTGCTGGATATACTAGTACAGTTGTTGTTGCTGGATCAGTAGATTAAATTCTTGGTTGCGATGTTGTTGATGCCCATACGGTATATCCATGCCTTTACTATGGAGTAAGCTAAGTAGTAAACTACCTTTGCCTCATACCATACTGCAATTTTATCTGCTACTTGTTTGTTGGTTGTATTATCCAACTGGGGTTAGCTTGCGGCATTGGAGGTAATTGTTGGACTTGGAACTATATTTCAAAGAAAGACAAGAGTAGATATGGTTTGGCATCCCTCCCATTTCTACCAAATTCAATCCACCTTATATTCTAGAATTGCATTCCTATCTTCTTTTGTTTCATAGCGATTGATTAAAACCCTTTAGCACAAGGGAATAGATCAGTTTGAGTGTAATGTCCCCTTCTCATCAGTGACATGTTCAGACACTCATCAGCCTATTCCGAAGGCCCGTAGGCTCGTTGAGGTAAATTTAGGGTTTCCATGTTTTGGAGGTTCTATGGCATTTCACGGAATTTACTATTTATAGTAAATTCTATTTTTGGCAGTATGAAGTTTGTCAACTTTCAGGACTTCATTTCCAGTTGGAGCAATTATATTAATTCAAGTTTGGCTTCTAAAAGCTTTATTTGGTGAATTTCATAAATAAAGGCATTAATGTTATAAATTGCAGTTGACCCCTTGGCCTAGGAGAATAACTTCAAGTTGTGTTTAAAGGTGGTCTTGAAGGGGGATGCCTTCATATGGATTAATATTATTTAAGTTTAAATGCCTTGGGAAAAAAGGACACCACCCTTTTGAGGAGTTATGTTTTAAAAATAAAATAAAGTGAAATTGTATTCTTGCAAAAGGGACGCCTATTGAAGAATTATTTGAATTTTGGAAATTTGAAGAGTCTCTTTGTGACTCTTGGTGTATCTTCTTGAGAAATTGAAGTCTTCTACTCTTCTATAAAATGAATGCTTTGCTCTAGCTTTGGTATCCATTATACTTATCATACTGTTATGCTATCGGAATGACTTCATGAATTTAGCTTCGAGGAATGCTTACCTCTTAGCATTTATCCAATTTTGTGTTTGAAAGATAGCACTTAGTTGGTTTTGGGACTGCTTCTCATCCAGACTAGCAGATTGAGCTCAATTGTTGAAGAATTTTGGAGTTTTATCAATTTCGGTTTTGCTGGTTCATCTATAGCTGAAGGTGATTTTGATCATAGCTCTATTTTCAGTTTGAATATGATTCTGGGTATTTCATCATTTGATTTGTTGACTTTGGGCGACTCATCATGCCAAGTTTGAGATTTATTGGTTGAGAATCTGATTTTTAAAAGAAAATCGCCCCTTCAAGGAGGGCCATACCCTTCTCAAGTGCCTTGGAATGGCCATACCCTTCTCAAGTGCCTTGGAATCCATGCAAAATTCACAAAGGGTCTTTGCTGCTGTGTCTTCATCTTAGACTGGTCGCCTATCTTCCAGAAGGACAATGCATTTGATTTCATTCGAAACGGAGGTAATTTGATGATGATATGAGCATTTTATGGTGTTTACAGTTTGCTGATCAGAATTCCAGAACTCTGTTTTTTTATATCAGAATCATGAGATTTCAGTTTGGGTCTTTATTTCATCATGGGAAAGTAAAAGAACATTGATAGTATTCATTCTTCTCTTCTTAGCTTTGTTCTCTATCATTGTAATTTGTAATTTGTAGATTTATGATTGTAAGTTGAGATTTAGTTGTACTAATCCAACCATTTTAAGTCTCTGCAATCACTTATATATATTTCATATTAATTACCTCTGGATGGTTTACCGCCAGTGTGGAGAACGAACATTTGATATCCCTTTGTATCCACTTTCAAGTGGAGAATCCCCACTCTCAAGTGGATGCCCGCCGCAACGGATGAATTAGATAGATGTATCTTCATGGCTAGTTATCTGCCTATTTGTTTCATTTTCAATTAATAACTTCGTCATATGTTAGCACCTCACCCTCAGTGGGATCTTGAGTGCACATTCTTGACGTAGAGTTTGTTTCATTTCAGTCATTTCTTTAGTTGCTCCACCATATGACAACACCTCTCCTTCCTTGGGATTGAGTATGCATTCTTGGCGTTGAGATTTTTCAAACTTGGATTTCAATTTTGGAGCTAATGCTAATTCAATTGGCGTAGTGTTGAATGTGTGTGATTTCTTTCAACGAAAAAAATTGGTTAGCATATTTCATTGAGCCTTGATCAAATGCTTCCATACCTTGGATACCCAATCATGCAAATTTTTCAAATTGGGTCATAGGTCATGGAACTTGCCAATATGGCTTGACGCTTGAGAGACCTTTCAATGGTTTTTGTAATAACCACCCTATATTTTTGAAATTTTTAACTGAAATAAACTGCAATGTCCTTATCACTTTTTGATCAGCCAGTTCTTGATATGGGCAAGGTGAGAGTATACGGTGTATGGGACCACACCCAATTTGAAATATGCCCCTTAGTTTTTTCTTAGTATTTTCACAACACAAACCAGCTCTACGCCAATGATTAGTGTTAGCTTCCAAACGATATTAGAGTTGAAAGTAACCTTTACCAAGAAAGTTCACCAAGATCCTATTGAAGGCGAGGTGATAGCTTATGGTGATGGGATCGTTAGCAGTAATCTGAATTTGAAATACAAAGCTGGAAATGAAATGTAGGCGGTGATCCGACCATGAGCAATCCAAACTACCACTTGTTTAGTGGGGGGAAAAATAATTACAATGAAACACAATTCATTTGCTTTTAGCAGACATCCACTTAACAGTGGGGATTCTCCACTTAAATAGTGGGTGAGAATTGAAAGTTACAAAATGTATTTTTCCTCCACACTGGCGGTAAACTATCCAGGGGTTACAAAGTTTTTAATTTTAAACACAGGATGCAGAAGTATAAATGACTGAAATAGTACTACTAGTCTCAGCCTTACAATGCAAATGTTCTGCAAATTACAATGTTTTATTGCTGTATAAACAATGTGTTGGCGTCTAAATTAGCACCTCTGGAGTGCTGATTGTAAACGTTCAGCTATTTCAAATGTTTTGCAACACTTCTTCGTTATTTAAAGAGGAGAAGTCCCTCTCTGCTGGGAGCAATGCGTAGGGAAGGGAAATGTTAACTAAAGTTCCTATCTTTTTATGCTTCAGCGGCAGGACACAAGGGTGCACAAACACAATGCGCCGTAGCTAAGCTTTTTCTCTGGTTTCTGCAGATCTCAACTACGACTAATCTAGCTTTTATCTATCCAATACCTTCAAGGTAAACAGAGCATGAGGGTAAAGGAGCGGGAATGGTTTGGTTGGATCACCTGAATTCGCCGTCTCCCGAGAATATGACCGAGGCTCTGAACTCTCGGGTATACACCAAGATAAGGTTGGTACAAGCAAACACTCTATACGGTAAACTAGATCTGAGACCTGCCAAGGAGGAGGGACTCCTATCCGAGGTATGGGCTAGGAAATAGTTCACAAGAAACAACAATTTTACGATGCCTTGGCCAACGAGCTTGCTAAGGAGGAGGGACTCCTATCCGAAGTATAGCTTGGAAGACAACACATTAAACAACAACAAACGATAACTTGTCAATAACAAATGTCCAAGGAGGAGGGACTCCTATCCGAGGAGGGAAATGAAACAACGAGCTATTAAACACAAGACGTGGACACAACTCAAAAAGATTGACCAAAATGCAAGCGCCTTCTGATATTCTCCTTCAAAGCTTCATCAACGAATTACAAAGGTTGGGAAAGCAAAGGCACGAAATCATGCACAATTACAATCGACCAACAAACTCTCATCCAAGAGTGAACAAGTATCCGCTTTCAAAGCTGTTGGCAAACAACAGCAATTTTGCATAGCAAGTAAAAGTTAAACAAATAATGAGCCCAAGGCTCTTATTTATAGAACTCAAAGGAGTGGGCAACCCCAAAATCTCCTTGAGTGAACAATGAGTTCTTGCCAATCAATTAGCAAGATTTATTCCTAAAAGGGGAAACAAGCAGCTAACTGGAAAACTACTTCAGTTAACTGAAAGTCAACAAAGAGTCAACTGGAAACTACTTCAGTTGACTGAAAGTAAACTAAAGGTAAACTTTAATGAAAGTATCCCTCCAAAATAGACATCCACATTTAGTGGAGATCTAAGATCCACAAATCATGGAAGTCAAATAGACATCCTCAATCAGTGGGATCTGACAATGCATGATTTAATGAAAGTGGAGTTAAACTTGGAAAGGAGCATCAAGTTAACTCCAACTACATTTAATACCATCTTGAGTTGACTTGGAAAGAAGCATCAAGTCAAACTCAAGTCTCATAAATGCCACTTGGAGGGTGTATGGCGTCCTTTTTGGGGTGCATTTATAATTCGCCATTAATCAGCAGTGTCTCTATCCATTGATTGACTTCATCAGCTTCTGGGGAGTTAATGCTCTGTAGGATGATGATGTGGCGTCGTAGCATGATCTCACCCGTTGTGAGCTGATTTCCGAAGTCAATACACTGAGATGCTGCTTCTTCAAACTTGGTTGATAAAGCTGCTACCTTAGCTTGCAACCATTCGATCATCAAGAAAGGTATCGGATGACATCCCCGAACCGGTTCTCAGATAAAGAACCATCTCGACGATTCCTCCCGATATTCCATGCAAGGGAAAGATATCACCAACATTCTTGCGAAGTTGATAATAGTGGCAAACCGCCCCTATAATCAATCAACTCTACCTAATGAGCGTCATAGGCTTTCACCTTGTACGCCAATTGTTCCTTCCAAGCAAAAAGATGTTGCTTGTTTTCCTCAGAGTATACTGATTGATATGCCAATTGCAAATCTGCAATTGTGCTTTCGTCTTCAAGCCTCTTTTCTGCAATCCTTTGTTCTGACTGTTGGATCTCTGCACGAAGTCCATGTGCTCTATCCCGTAACTGGTATAGGTTTGCCAGTATACATCTACCCTTGAGAACAACCTCTTCCACTTGATCTCTCAAGTGTTTGCCGAATGTTATCAATTGCCGATGATTTTGTTCAGCGGGGAGATCTAGTAGTCCTGCTGGTAGGGCTGAGACGTTTGGTGTGCCATGTATCAAGCTGGTTATGTAAGACCTCAGTTTCTGATTTTCAGCCTTTAAGGCTGCTTTTTCTTTACCATCCTTAGCCATTCTTTCTTGTGCGCTCACCGAGGCTATTCCAAGAAGGTCTGCCTCCACCTATCGTGTAGTCTTCCCGAGGTTAAGTTGAGACAAAGTGTAGTCTCCTACTTGGACCTCGTGTATGCTTTTCTCTACTGGTGGAGCGGCAGTCTCTATGATGATCTCACACTCTGCATTCCTTTCTATGTGAACTTGATTCTTCAACCTTTTCGCCGACGTGTCTTGTGGGACGTGATCGAATTCGGTAAAGTCAAGTTCATAGGAGGGTTTTTCCCTCTTTCTTCCTAGGAAGCCTTCAAGCCAAATAGAATCTCGGCGAACTTCGCTAGGAGGGACGTGAGGCCCTTGTATGCTAGAAGTGTGAGACTGTGCTGGAGCAATGTCTCTCGGTGGCGAATCCAAGTCGATGAGGACTTGTGACCGCTGTGGTACTGGTGATATTGGCGGCTCTGCTTCCATAACAGGCACCGTTTTTGCTGCTGCTTCTACTATTGTTGCTTCTGCCATTGGCTCAGCCACTGGTTCTTCAACAACTACCGGCCGTTCCTCCGATAATTTTTAACTGTAGCGCCTCTACTCTTGTTCGGGGCAGCAATACCAAGTGATTATTTTGACTATGTGTGGCTTTCCAATCGGTGTCCTGTTCTAGGCTTTGACATCCTCATCCTTCGGGGAGGATTGCACCATTGCTTTTGTCTAGGCTTCCTTTTTGAAGTGGAAGGTGGTGTAGACTGAACCTGTGGCGGCTCTGCTCTGTGAGGTATCACCTTTCTTGATTTCTTGCTGTTGAGATAGAGTTGGCTATTTCTAACCACTCTACTCGTTCTTTCTTCTATAGATGTGTCTTCTTTGGCATACCAATCCACTCTCGGGAGTGGTTGGGAGTCAACTGAATCTGCGAAGAATGAGGGGAGAGTGACTTCCCCTTCATCATCGGACAGGCCCTCGATGTCTGCTGACATAAAATCAGCAATTTGTGAGAGTCTGAACCTGCTGTAGTTCCTTCTTCGCACCTCATACTCGTCTTTGCAATTTACCCAATAATCTTCCATAGAAGACTTATGTGACGAGTGTTGCTCGAGGTGTGCTGCATAGAGTCCTCTGGGATCATAGGATCTTCTATCAATGAGATACTTGAGGTTAAACCTCGCTGTTTCCTGACTCATCATCTTAGCATTTGCCGCGAATCCACATCTATATAGTCCCATCTCAACAGGAAAGTTAACAGCTGTCTTCCTCTTCAAGCGCAAGTAGGCATGAACCTCAGACAACTGTCTCAGGAATTCCATGAAGACTACCCTATCTGAAGGGTATCTTGGTAGCATGGCGGGGTGGCCAATGTAGCCATACACGCGTATGTAGGAGAACGTAGGGAATTGAATGAACCAATCCGCCCAATCCGCCATTGCCTCTCTGGCTGTCTGTGAAATACGCACGTGCATCTCATGGTTAAGCTCACGTACTGTGTGCATAATGAAGTTATCACTCGTTTTCTTGAAGTGTCGCTCCGCTTGAGTAAACTCAAGACGTGCGAAATGTTCGTGAACCTTCTGCACACCTAAGGTTCCCACATTGTTCAATAACCTAAATTCACCTTTGAAGGCTATCAAGTATACCAGGTAAGAGCACATGTGGAACCTATGAGCTTCCAGATACCCAGTGATTTGTCGGTGGAGTGTGTCACTAATCAAAGTGGCCCAGTCATAATATTCCCTCTTGCCAATGATTTTAGCAATGATATAGTACATCCATGGCTGGAATTGATGACCATCTTCTTCTCCAGTGATTCTATTTAGTAGAGTGATTAACACTGCGTACTCATCTTTACATTCTCCTCATCCCAACGGCTTAGGCAAGCTTGCCTTTGTCACTTTTAGCCATTTTTCAGCCATAACCTTTTTACATTTGTCCTTAGCTGTCTCAAATGCCCTCTCACATTCCGTCACTGATATGACTTTGCTATTAGGACATGATGGAATATCAAAACACTGTTCGATATCCTGAGGCTTTAGACTGCAAACAATTCTTCCATCTGCTGCTCTGATTTCTCTGGTGGTAGGATTGTAATGCTTGATACAAGCGATTACAAGTTCTACGCTCTGTAGTGTGATGGGAATTGATGCGGCCTGCAGCAACCCGGATTCTTCAATATTTTGCAATGTGATTTGATTCATGCCTTCTAGCTGCTCCAAATCAACCACTGGATTTACTTGGTGTAAATTTGTGTCAACTGTTTTCAAGTAATCATGGAGTAAGACCGTCTTGGTCTCGTATTGTACCTGGGAGTACTGCATCTTGAAAAACTTAAAGATTGACTATAATCTTGACCTTGTTCAGATGATTTTCGGAAACCCTTGAAAATAGCGCCTCGCCGAGAAGTATTTTTTCCGAAAAAATCTGGCACATGGGTTTTGTTCGTACTCAATGTCGCGGACAAACCTCTAATTTGATCAAACTTTCGAAAACCCCTAAAAATAAAGGCAAGTTTGCTGATTTTGGAAAATTTGTCGAGGATGGTTTCCTCGAAAATAATGGTCAATCAACCCAGCCTGATCCGGACCGGACATAGCCTGCTGGCTCTCGGTCAAATGCAAGAAAACCTAAGACCAGAAGAGAGGAAATAGATAGAAGGTGGATTGGAAGTTTTATCTGATTCCTTGAAAAAATCTATCTCTGGATCCAATCCTCAAAATAGCAATCCTCTTTTGCTTCAGATCTGCAAGAAAAAGTGAAGAACGGATGAAAACCTTGTTCAGATCTATCAATGGCGTCCTTGAGAGCTTGTGGCTGATCTTGATCTCTTAACCTGCAAGGAAATAATGAAATGGGACGCCTTCACCTTGAATATATATGTTTAAGCTTCAGATCCACAAGTTTGGGGACCTAACTCAAGCTCAAAAGGTGATTTTGGCTTGATCTAAAGTTGAAAAGGTGATTTCCACCAATCGTGGAGCGTTTTAGCCAACTTTAACTCAAAAAGCTCTTGACTTAGTCAACAAATTGACCCTTGACTTCTTTAGGCATCCTTTTTGGTTTCTTGCAAGTTTTTAAATATTTATTCTCCTGAAAACCCTCTGTTTGATCCTAAATCTAGCGTTGTCTGTTGATCCTGAGATGTCGCGGACACATTCACTGCGGAGCTGGATCCAAACTGGAAAGAAATGCCTGGGAGACATGATGATGAAAAGCTGAGTTTAGGGCTTCAAAAGAATGGGCGCCTTTTCCAAGAAAAGGCTCTTTTGCTAATGCCTTGGTGAATTTTCAAACTTCGTTCTTCAGCCTTTTGAAATGACCTCTCGTGCTTTGGCCTGGATTTCTCGTTGATCAGAGAGTCGGATGATTTCGCTTGATGCTTCATCAGGTACCCAGCTTTGTTCTGCCACGAATGACTGACTTCAGAAAACCTGGATCTTATTTTAGGGTCCCTTTAGTCAAGGGCGCCCCTCCTTGAAAAGGGCGCTTTTACCTTTTGGCTTGATCCTCTTCATCTGAAAAGTTACCTACTTTGATTTGGATTATTCGTTGAATGCTTCGTCAGATGTTGGTGCTTGCAGTTGCGTTTCCGAGATCTACTTGAGCTGAGAAGGTTATCCTGGGAAGCCTTTTGTCATTTATCAGCATCTGGAGGTCAAGAAAGAAGGGCGCCTTTCTTTTGGAAAGGCTCTTTTTTCTTAGAACTGCTAATCGGTGGTTTCGATATTTCAATCGCCTCTTTTGCTTCGCTGCCAGCTGCTAGTGATCTATCTACTCTGGGATGATCCGGATGTTTGTTTCACCGTTGAGTCGCTAAACTTCAAACGTCGAATGATCACGGATGATCTTTGCATCGGGATCGTATTTGACCCTCAAAGATCATGGGCGCCCCTGCTTGAAAAAGGCTCTTTTCAGCATTTTGAGTTCTCTCCTTCGTAATGTTTCCAGAGTTAGTCAAATTTTGACCTTTTTCACTTTCAAGAATCTCCTTCATCAAACGGCATCATTTTTGACCTTTTCTGCCATGGTTGCGTTGTTGAAGCTTTTGAAGCTTAGCTTTCAGCACCTGGTACTGGCCAATCTGCCATTAATGGCTGCAGAGGTTCTAACTTTGTTCCTGAAAAATAGAAATAGACCCACCGTAGTAAAACATGTCTTTTGATGATTTTGACTCTTGGACCAATGTGATCGTAGTTTTAATCCTATCAAATCATTTCTTTAATCATCGAAGGTCCTATTTTGGTTTCGAAAAATAGCTTAAAACCCTAATTTTCAAATTTTCAGAATTTTGCACGTGTGTTCTTTGACAGAAACCCACCAAGATTCTATGATTGGTTTGACCTACAACTGACTTAACATGGCATTTTAACAAGATTTAGCTCAATTTATACAGAATGCCAAAAAATTAATTTTGGGTACAACACAATGCCAAATGATGAAAGATAATTTCTCAACTTCAAATCTTCTCAACTACTGAAGAACAAGCCAAAATCTGATTTACTGATGAATCTGATATAAACCAGCAAACTGAGATTTCTTAACAGCAATTAGCCATCAATTAATGGCTCATATCTTCACCCCAAAACTTCTGCCTTCTTCGAATAGACTGCACATGAACACTAGCAGCATAGTTGCCCAAGAAATATTGCATCACAAGGAAGAACTAAGTCTGAAATAAAATGCCAACACACTAAAATACAGACCAGCAACTGTGCAAACACTCAAATGTTCATAGCTCTCACGATTCTTCACCAAATGACCTAAACTCAGAAGCAATCAATCACAAGAAATGGCGACCAGCTTTCATGCCTTTGACAATTCCAAACACATCCCAAATGACTAGCTCGAATCTCAATGCTAGGTTTAAGAAGATGGTACGACCCTTGAAGAGGGCGACCATTCTAGTAAATTGGAGAGCTTTCAATAAAATCTGAAAATTTGTACACAAGGTTGCTTCAAGCCTTGAAATCAAAGGGGCAAATACCCATATTTGAAATTAAATCACACAAAGAGTTATGAACCAAATTCTACTTCAGCCATGAACGAACCAGCAATGATAAGAACAGGAAAACAACTTCAAACTCATCACAATGAAGCTCAACATGTACTTCTGAATGAAGCATACTCCCAATTAACCATCTATGGAACCATAGTTTCAGTCCCGAAGAATGGTGTAAAAATGCTAAGCTTCCCCTTAGCTAGGTTTTGAAATCAAATCAACAACATTTCAGTATAATTTTCCAAAGATGAAGCATGAGCAAGCAAAGGCCTGCTTTTATAGAACTTGTGGTGACTGTTGGCTTTCCATCTTTTCTCCAAAAGGGACGCCAAAACAATATTTGAAATATTTTAATTTTTAAATACCTTTATTCCTCCATCCAAGGCGTCCAAGTCTTGAGGAAATATAATGACAATAAAATATTTAACCCCTCCTTAAAGTGGCATCCAAAACTCAAAGAATAATTTCAATTTTTTGAAATATTTAATTTACCCCCTGATGAGGCGTCCACCCTCAAGGCTTCCCCTTTTAAAAAGTAACATGAAGTTATTGCACTAGGCCAAGGGGTGAAAACACATTATAATAATTAAATGATTTAAATAAATCATTTATTCAAAAATGCACCTTAGAAGGCCAAATTGAGGAATACTCAACTGCTTTGCTCAAAGTGGAAAGCTTATTGTGTTGTTGCCAGTCGGAGTACTACTAATAATAGAACTTACTAAAAATAGTAAATTTTGGAAAGTTGCTCAACTCACTTTGCATGCCATATCATTGCGAAGCTCTTTGAAAACCCAAAAAGAATCCGCAATCGAAAAATCGAAACTCCAAAGTGCTGGCTAAAAATAGCAAGTTTCGGAAAAGGTTGTCCAATGGAGATGCATGTCACACCATTCTGAACCTCTCCAAAAACCCAGAAAACTCCACCAGACATGCATCAGAAACACTAACATGCAAACCTTCAAAAATGCTTTAGAACCCCTATAAAATAGGAAACCCTAATTTTACCTCCGACGAGCCTACGGGCTTCCGAAAATAGGCTATTTGTCACCGAAGAGTGTATGACTAAGATGGGGACATTACACAATTATCTAGAAACCAACAAATGAAGTGATCTAATCAATTGAAGCACACAAGGTGGCATAGCTAGCCAAAAATTCACTTCTTTAGTGGAGTGTGCTATGCAAGAATTGAAAGGAAAAAACTTTTAACACTTATTTAGTGGAGTGTTTAGTTACAATAAGCACATACACTTCTCGCTTATTTAGTCAAGTGCAATTACAAAGCACAAGTGCTACTCACTTATTCAACAAAGTGTAATTACAAAGTGTAGGTACTACTCGCTTATTTAGCAGAGTGCAATTACACAACACAACTACTTCCACTTATTCAATGGGGTGAGAAAATACATTAAAGTGCAAGACAAGGCCATTGGTGGTACTACCATCCATGGTGTTACTGTTAGTCGTATATCTTTACTTTGTTGTCGGCCGTAGTCGGCCTTGGTCGTAGTCGGCCAATTGCTAATAAAACTATAGATTAGTAAAGAATAATAATGTCATGTACTTTCGAGAATTCATGTTCGGATTAATGTTAATATTGTTATGAAACGTCGTGTCGGTTGGTTATCTAACCACCGCCGAACGTTATATGTAGCCTGTTGGATAGTCGGGAGATAGTTACGAGTTATGAGTGATGAGTTATGTGCCGATGGTTATATTGTCAAGCAATGCTGATACTCTTTTGTACATGATATTTTTGATGATGAATAAAGTTTTTGGTGTTCAAATATGATATCTTTCAGTTTACTGTTTTATCCTATGTTCTGGTGCACATGATTAGTTTGCCAGTAGTACGTAAGTTTTTGGTGCACATGATTAGTTTGCCAGTAGTACGTAAGATTTGAATCCCATTCCGTAGGCAAACATTTGGCGCCGTTGCCTGAACGGACTAGGGCATCATCTGCCATGGCAGCGTAATGGGTCAACCAGCGGAAGAACCTGTAAATGCTAATGAGGAACGGGAAGACTCATTGACAGAAGATCTGGTAAATTTGTGGAAAATATCACTACGTGACCACGTGCGTAGGGAATCCCACAATCGGGAGATCCCTGAGGAAGTCATCTGGGATCGGCTGGAAGTGAATGACGAGGTGAACCACCTCCTGAACCGCATGCCCAGGTTACTGCCCCGCCATTTCATTATCCTGCAAGACTTGCGAGAAGAAGATCGCGAGCGCCGACGGCAACAAATCGTACAACGTTGTGAAGACAGAACCAAACGTGAGGAGGAAGAACGAGATACTAGCCGGCGCCGTACTTCCGGCAACCAGCAATGATCGCTTGAATAACTAATAAATGCCCGTACGGCCGAACAAAGATAGGCATCGAGTACCTGATGGGCACGGGACTTCGGAAGAACAAGTTCGGCGATCACTTAGGCTGCAAGAGCAAGAAAATTGGCGAAGACAACTATGGAAAGTCGGTAAGGAATTGGATGAAGACTTAATTGAAATAAATCAGAGCGTAAAAAGAACATATGAAAACCTGACAAGAATAGACACATCCATTGAACGGGTGCACCACAGTTTGTCAGAAGGAAGGGATGAAGACCCCTTCAGCACTCCACAGGCAAGAAAATATAACCTTTATGCAAATGAAGATGATTTGAATAGCAGTATTAGACGATTTCGAGAGTTGTCCCTCTCGGACGACGACCAGTTAAGGAGGGGAAGACTAGAGCTTAAGACCCCAAGGCAGAGAGAGCATCGAAGGGATCCTGAGGAGACCCACGGTGTTGAGGACGCTGACAGAGGACGTGGGAGTGACTCGTACGTGGCCAAGAGTGCAAGTGACGCACAGGGACGTAGCGAGGAATCCACTAGTCTAATCGGGTCCAACACACAAGGAGGTCAACCGAGAAAGATGGCTCATCCGGAGCGGCAAAAGTTGCCGAAACTCATGGGGAATGGCTCTGAGGATCCCGTAAGGCATTGCAAGACATGTGAGACAATCTGGATAGCCAGCGGGCAGGATGATCCCGACCAGTGGCTAAGGGCATTTCCAGCAACACTCAGAGAGAGTGCCATTGATTGGTACTCGGAATTGGACCAAGCACAGAGAGCTACATGGAGGTTATTGAAAAAAGCTTTTCAGGAGGAGTTCAAACTTCTTCGAGATGACAGCGAGATCGTTGCGGAGATATACAATACCAAGCAAGGAAAGCACGAGAGTGTGCGGACCTATAATCGAAGACTCAAAGACTTGCTGGGGAGATTGGAGGCACAGCCGGCTGACGGGTTGAAGAAAAGATGGTTCATCGAGGGCTTGCTTTCGCCATTAAGAAAGAAAAGGAAAGTCGTACCTCCTTCGTCGTACGCTGAAGCATACAATCGGGCAATGGACATAGAAAGTGAAAATAAAACATCCTCCCGAGGGAAAAAGAAGACAGACGACGAGGAGAGTACGGACGACAGCGACGATGAATCCAAGACTGTACAAGCACTCAGGAAAGATATGATGTGAATGATGAAAGAATTGAAGGCCGACAAGGAGAGTACGAGAGAAGCTAGAGAACTGTGGTGTACGGATTGCAATGGGGAAGGTCACACGAAGGCGAACTGTCCCAAGAACTTATTCTACAATATCTGCCAAGTGATGGGACATTCCGTCAAGGAATGCCCATACAACTTAAAAGCCAGAAGTGCACAAGTACTCTTCGCACAGGGAGAACCGTCGACACCGCCGAACACACCACCAAAGCCCCAGTACAATAGCAATGCATCCCCTGGAGGTTACAGAAGCAATAGAAGTCCGAGAAACATGATACAGTACGATGCAAAAGGAAGGCCTATGATCCAATGCAGGAAGTGTAACGAATGGGGCCACTTCGCCAAGGACTGCTAGAACGGTCAAGGTTCGGGAGGGAGATTGTGTAAGTGGTGTGGACCAGGCGATCATGAAGATAACGAATGCCCGAAGCAAAAGGGTATCCATATGCTGGAAGTAGAAGAACAAGAGGTACTAGCGATCACCAGAGCACAAGCAAAAAAAGCCACTTACCCAGATCAATGTACAGAGAAACAAAGGATGAAGGAAGCAAAAACCGAAGTGGAACTGGCGATGGCGAAGGAAAACAAAGTACCTCCGGAGAAGCCAGGAACCTCTCGGCGGTCGGAGGCGGAAACCAACATCATACGGCAAGTACTGCAGACCACCATACCGATCAAAGTAACTGACCTTCTCCAGACTATGCCGCAGTTGGGACTGGCGATCACAAACGTCGTCGAGGATGGCAAGCAACCACGATTGGAGGAACGAAGGAAAGAATTGATACCAGAACCGCCACCGTACGGTGAACAAACAATCGACCCGGTATTGCTCACAGCGAACATCGGGAAGATGCCAGCGGTCGTGCATATGGAAATCAGAGGGAATATCTTGACAAATACTATCATCGATGGAGGATCAGGAGTCAACGTACTACCCGAAGACACATGGAAGAGTCTTGGGAAGCCTACACTCTGGCCGCCGACATTCCAACTAGTTGGCGCTGATCAACATGGTATCAAGCCGTTGGGAACGTTGATGGCACAGAAGGTGACGATCGGGACACAACAGTTTTTGCTAAATTTTGTCGTCATCCCATTACAGAGGAAAGCATACGATGCACTACTTGGGAGAGGATGGCTGATAGCCGCGAAGGCAAATCATAATTGGAAGAGGAACACACTCTCGATCGAGAACAACGGGCGAAAGTACGTCATTGACTTGAAGAACCAGGCCGTGAGCGAAGAATTGGCTTCCTCTGGATCTGAATCGGATGGAGGTGAGTCGGATGTGGACGAAGGAAGGAAAGCTATGGAACCGAACACTGAAGGCGTACTTGAACTCGAGAGTTGTTCGGAGGACGAGACAAGCTCACTGAATGGCTTATTTCATTGGCAGATGGAAGACTATGAAGTGTTCCACCGAGAGTGTAACATGCTACAAATCGGGGAAATCAAGGAAGAAGAGAAACAGGGAAGGCCCAGCCAAACATTTCCGGTCGAGAATGGAGAGTACAAAGAAAGAGTATCAAAACTGGACGATACACCAATCCACAAATCCGAACAGGTACGAGATGAAAAAATTGTGTTGGAGTTAAAAAATGAAAAGTATGAAAAAATTAAAAAATTAGAAAAAAAGAAAAGAGAAGAGAGAGGAGATGAGAGAGAAAATAAACAAAAATTGAAAAAATTAAAGATAGAAGAGAAAAAAGCTAAAAGTCATCAAAAAATGGAGAGTAGGAGAATAAATGACGAAAAACAGGACAAATGGAGGAGAGAGGAGAGAGAAGATGAGAATAATAAGGAGAGGGAATTAAAAGAGATTGAAAAAAGAGAAAAGATACAAAAAGGCGAAAATAAAAGAATTAAAAAGACAGATGTAGTATATGGAGTTCGAAAAAATAAAAGAAATAGAGTAATGGAAAAAGCGAAGCCGACCAATGGAAGAGGGATTAAAATAAAAATTATGAGAAGACGGAGACTTAAAGTGGGAACCACTAAAGCACGGAAGAGTGTACGAGATAAGAAGAATGCTAACTCTATAAAAGGAGAGTCGTCATTTCCAGTACTCAACACTCGCCATAGAGACAGAACCCATCGACAGGAAAAGATAGCAAGGGTCGTACGACTTCAAAGGAAAAAAGTTGTTGAGGGAAGCAAACCTCGGAGAAGCATTAAAAGAAAAGGCATTAGAGTGCAATTCGTACGACATCAAGTCAATTCAGACTGCTCTCAAACCGTACGGCGTCATTTCCAACCCTTGCAAATCGTACTGCGTCATTCTCCACATCTGCAAGTCGTACGACATTACTTTGGGTCTCTTGAAATCGTACGGTGTCATTTGCAACACCTCCAAGTCGTACGCCAAGGGTTGATTATCTCATTCACTGGGCACAACTTGTTTCCTCTAGTCGTACGGCGCCCTTGGTCTCTGGAGATCGTACGGCAATCCTCTTGGTCTTTTGAGATCGTTCGGCAGTTCTTTTGGTCTCTGGAGGTCGTACGGCAATTACAAGTTGGAATTAGTGCCAAGTTCTACATCGTACGGAAATCACAAGTTGGAATTATTCAAAGGACGCAGTATTCAGCGAGCATAGCGAATTCACAAGCTCTTCATATTTTTGACATCGTACGGGATTATTCTCAGGGTTGTGGCATCGTACGGAACTCACAAGGTTTTGTCATCGTACGGCCTTGTCAAAAGCCAGGCTATTCTCAAGTCGTATGGCATCATCCAGACTATTTGCAAGTCGTACGACATCTAGGAGAGATCTACATCGTACAATATTTAGCATCTTCTCAATTCGTACGGAGTCATGAGGTGGTCAAGAAGGTCGTACGACATCCTTACATCGTACGACATTTAAAAGAGATCTTAATCGTACGGCATTTACAGGGGAACTTCATCGTACGGCATTCACAGAGTCTGCATATTGTAAGAACTTCACTAGTTATCCAAGTCGTACGGCATTGCAATTTAAGGGTCGTACGGATTTTTATCTTGGTTAAGGAACACTCAGCAATTCTTCACATCGTACGACGTACTAAGAACTCATTGGTCGTACGGCATCTCCAAGATCAGGTCGTACGAAGTTTTTAATCCCCCAAGGCGTACGGACAGAGCAGGAGAGAGAGGGCGTACGGACAGAGCAGGAGAGAGAAGCCGTAAGTAGCAAGCAGCAAGAAGTCGTACCATTCATCGATCGAGATAAAGTAAAGAAAAACAATGCAAAATTTGTATTTTTCAGCTTCATCAGCACTATTTGGAACCTTTGGAAAAGTCATGAAAATGAGGTACGCGATGCAGTTTCGGGTGGTTTCAGAAGTGTTAAATTGGTACGCGATGCCCCCGGACCCCACGAGGGGCGCTGCCCCTCGACCCCGCTGGGGGCGCTACCCCCAGACCCCCATCAGATTTATTGGAATTGCCACTTTGCAGTACAACCAGCCATCATAGTACAGTTACAAGAGCAGTTGGCAGCCGAGCAAACAAGAGTGGCAGCTCTCGAGGAGAAGTTGGCAGAGAGGGATAGAGTATTGGGTCAGTTGATAGAGAATGATACTCAGGTGGCCGATGCGCAACAACTTTCAGCACTGAGGGAGAATCAATTACAAGAAAAGGACGAGTTGGCATTTTTTGTTTTCAGTCGTCTGGAAGACGACTTCTTTTTAGGGGGGGATGATGTTAGTCGTATATCTTTACTTTGTTGTCGGCCGTAGTCGGCCTTGGTCGTAGTCGGCCAATTGTTAATAAAACTATAGATTAGTAAAGAATAATAATGTCATGTACTTTCGGGAAAGCATGTTCCGATTATGTTAATGTTAATGTTGTTATGAAGCGTCGTGTCGGTTGGTTATCTAACCACCGCCGAACGTTATATGTAGTCGGCTGGGATAGTCGAGAAAGGATTATGAATGAGTTTTGGTGCCGATGGTTATATTGTAAGCATTGTGATACTCTCTTGTACATGATATTTCTGAGAATGAATAAAGTTTCAAGCATTTAAATATGATATCTTTCTGGTTACTGTTTTATTCCATGTTCTGCACATAATTAGTTTGCCAGTAGTACGTAAGGTTTGAATTACATTCCGTAGGCAAACAGGTATGATTTATTTTCTATTGTAAATGCAAAAGAAAATATTAAATCTGATTTGAAAGTTATTGTATTTTCCTTCTATATTTCTCTTTGCACTTGTTTTGCATTTTTATGGCATTTCCTGGCAAACTTTATTAAAACTTCAAAATCACCAAAAAAATTATAAACCAAGAAAGCAATCAAACAAGCAGTTTTTTGAAATTAAATATCCTACCCGGGGTGGGATACTACATGGAGGCACAACTTTTTTCCGAAGGATTTTGTGTCACACGTGGACTTCTAGACACCAAAGTTCATAAACAACCAAAAAAAATTTATCGAAGGCACAAGGTGAGTAGAGTATTTGTAGGGTTACTCTTTTGAGTTGAAGCATCACTCTAGTAAAACCAATAAGGTTGTAGATACCTTGAGCAAGAGACAAGCATTATTGTCCATGATGATTGTTGAACTAGTGGGTATGGAATTGGTGAAGGATTCATATTGCCATAGTCTAGATCTTGTAGGTGCATAGTACACATGCATGAATCCATGAGCTAGAACTAGAGGCCCATTTGAAAACTACTTCATGCAAGAGGGATTTATGCTTAAGCGAAAACAGTTTGTATCTAAGGAGTTCAATGATGGAGAACCTCATTTGTCAATTGCAAAGTCATAGTCCCTTTTGGCATAGACAAGATGTAGACCATGTTGGAGGAGACATACTACAATCCAAGTTTGTGGTAAGGATGTAAAAGGATTTTTTGAAAGGTTTAAAACATTTCAAATAGAAAAATGAGTTGTATAAAACATTGGGTTGGACAAAACATTGTACACACCAAATAGACCTTGCAAGAAGTTGTCCATGAATTTGAACTTTGGATTGTTGGCTCCATCTTTCTAGTAGTTAACAATTTTTCAAAAATGGCATTTTATTCCTTGTTAGAAGTCAAATGATGCATTGAGGGTTGTGAATTTATTTTTCAATGAGGTAGTGTGGTTGCATGGGTTATTGTGGAGCATTATTTTAGATAGATTTACTAAGTTCCTTAGCCATTTTTGGAACATACCACAGAAGAAATTGGGCACACAACTCAGTTACAATCTACTTATCATCCATAGATGGATGAACATGTAGACTTTGTCAATTGAATTCTTAGCAACTTACTCAATTATTTAGTGGGAGAGAACACTAAGTGGCGGGACTCCATGTTGTCACTAGTAGAGATTATGTACAACAATTCAATGAATATGTCTATAGGGAAGCGAAATATGCTAACCAATTTTTTGAAAGTTTACACAACATAACCAGAGATAAACAACTGGATTAGCGTTAGCACCAAACTGAAATCTGAACTTGGAAATGAAGAAATTACTCAACGTCAAGAATGTGCACTCAAGATCCCACTGAGGGCGAGGTGCTAACATATGACGGAGTGTTAAAACTTGAAATTAAGAACTGATAGGCGGATAACCAGCCATGAAAAACAATTCCACGCTACCACCAAACAGTGGGGGGAAAAGATTACACTAGAAACAATTCATCCGCTGCGGTGGGCATCCACAGAACTGTGGGGATTCACCACTTAGAGTGGGTACAAGAGTTACAATCAATTTAACCACATTGGCAGTATACCATCCAGGGGACATTAAATGAGAATTTAATCAATTAGTTGCAGCAATATTAATCGGTTAGATTAGTACTACTAATCAGAACCTTACAATTCAAAATGACTGCAAATAAATGAATTACAATGATAGAGAAATGAGATAAGGAGATAAGAATGAATTCTAACAATGTTCTTTGCTTTCCAATGACTGAAAAATGAATTAAAACTGGAAACTGATGAATCTGATGTAAAATCCTGAGTTCTGGAAATTTATAACAGCAAACTGGAAAACAGTAAAATACTCATAACTCACTCATTTCACCTCCGAATTGACTGAAATTTGTTGCAAAGGATTCTCAGAAGATAGGCGACCAAACCAGGAGGAAGAAACAGCAGCAAATCACATCCATTAATTTCTGGCACAATTCCCAATGCAGCTGAAAAAGTACGGCCTCCTTGAAAAATCGATTTTGCAAGTATAAAATAAATACTTGGAATTAAATTCCAATTCTTTGAGAAAGGTGGCGCCTTCAGTCAACAGATGGATGGCCAAAGTACCCAGAACAAAATAAAATTCACTCCAAAAGATATGAACAAAACTTAGCTTCAGCTGTAGCAAAAACCAGGAACTCAAAACTGTAAAAAACTCCAAAATTCATTAATCTTTGATGCTCAATCTGCTAGTCTGATGTTGAGAAGCAGCAATGTAGCCAACTAGGTGTTATATTGCAAACACGAAATTGGATGAAAGGCTAGGAGGTAGACATCCTCGAAGCAATATGTCAATTGTCATTTCGACAGCATAACTTTAGCATAATTTTCATGGATGAAATGCTGGAGCAAAAGCCTTCAATAAATAAGAGCTCACAAACTCCTCAAATTCCTGAGAAGCAGACCAAAAGACACAGGAGACCCTTCAATTTCCAAAAACCATTCAACTTCTCAAGGTGGCGTCCCAAAAGGCCTCAAAGAAAATCACTTTATTCAAATAATATAAAAGTGGCGTCCACTTTCAAGATGAGAAAATATTTGAATAAAGAATAAATAAACTTATGATGAAGGCGTACCCTTCATGGCCCCACATTAAAACAACTTAAGTTATCTCCTTAGGCCAAGGTGGGGGTCAACAGTGAATTAAAACATAATGCCTTTAATTAAATAATTTTCGCCAAATAAAGCTTTCTGAAGACCAAGCCAAAATATAACAACTGCTCCAACTGCAAGGAACTAAGAATAGACAACTGCAACTGCCACAACTAGCATTTACTAAAAATAGTAAATAACATGAAATGCCACAAAACTCCAAGCCAAGAAACCCTAATTTTCACCTCATTCCAGTCTACGGGTTCCGGAATAGACTGATGAACTGCAAGGCTAATCACTGATGAGAAGGGGACATTACAAAGACATCATTTTAATTGGTGTATAGGATGTATCCAATAGGTGTTGCATATCTATTGAGGGTGGGAGAGGGTAAGCATATTAGCATAGAAGCTAAGGACTTTGTGCAGCATATGGAAGAAGTTCATGCACAAGCAAGAAGAAACTTGAGGAATGCAGCACCATGTATAAAGCAGGCATAAATGAATGCAAGAGAGAAAAGAATTAATCAAAGGGAAAAGTGATAATAGCACATTTGAGGAAGGAACAACTTCCCAAGGGAAAACATAATAAGTTGAAACCCAAGAAAATTGCTCTATGTCAAGTCTTGCATAGATTTTGATAAAATATGTATGAAATTGAATTGCCAAAAGGTTCGGATATCTCTTTGATACTTAATGTTATTTTATTTATATCCTACCATGTGCTAGACCATATAGACGATGCACAATTACAGGTAGTACTAAATTGGAGAAAGCAAGTGCCTTGGAAGAAATGAGAAGAAATCACACAAAGTTTGGATCCATGCATTGGCAAGAAGATCTAGCGAAGAAAACACAAAGAGTATCTTTTTTGCTTGAAGGGTAAAGGATTTAGGAGGTTTTGTGGATCTTTGAAGTTGAAGTAAGCTAACTTGGGTTGTCTAACTAGTTTTCCAAAAAATATTCATTGTGGGCACCACGCTCACAATATTTTCACCCAAGGTGTCTAATGTAGGAGCATCCTAGGGGTCGTGCAAGTTGGCATCACCCAAAAAATATTTACTTCAATGTTTGGTTTTTTGTGCACTAATTTTGTGCTTGCATGCCTTTGTACATTTAGTGTTTCCTTGTTGGTGCTGTGGGCAACATGTTTATGAACTTGTGCAATCTTGCTTGCATTTGCATTAGCATGGGAATGTTCATTGGGTAACTCTCTTGGATATGGTTTGTTTGCACACACTATGCCAAAGGTTTTTCTGCAAGCATCCTAGTCACACCAACTATGCATTAATGCACAATCTTTGAAAAAAACCATGATTGATCATTTGCATTGGCAAGCAAGTGGGTGGACTGATATGGAGACTCTTACATAATCTTTCTGTTCATTGTGCCAGATTTGTGTTATGCTTTATTATCATGTGCACCCTCGCACTTTTTCCATATGACATGTCATTGTGATGACTTTGACATTTGTCAAGTTGTTTTCCTGCAAATGGTCAGTGACTGATTGAAGCTGTTTTCTACTGATTGTTTCACTTCTATAATCTGAAACAGAAATATTTGAATTAGTTCTTGTGATAGTTCAACTTCTTCTTGAAGTGGCAATTATCTATGGTCGTTGACACAGCAAGTTCAATTCCAAGTTTCAGTTCATTGATGAAGGCCAATGTTCATAGGGAAAAATTATAAAAGACCATACTTAAATTAGAAAGGGCTAGAAATTTTGAGGCAAGGAGCAGCTAGTGTTCGAGAGTTTATTTTTGCCACTAATTGGGCTGGGGTAAATTATAAGCTAGAGTCATTGCAGAGGTTGGGTATTTAGGTTGATGGGTTCCATTGTTCAATAAAGGACCCATGTGTGTGTAATCTTACTGTAATTGAATAAATTGTTATGTTTCTTTGTCTTCATTGTCATCTTCCTTTTGCTTTCGTTGTGACTATGTGCACCCATTGGTTGTTTGTTCTATCCACTTGCAATGCTGCATGATACAATAAATAACAAGGATCTTTGAATCACATTTTTATAGCACTTTAAGAAAGGACTACTGATACAATACGATAAGAAAACACTATAAAAATTACCATATTCAGAGTTTAAAAACATTAAAAGATTATTGAAAATATAAAATATATTAAATATTTTTCAATGAACCTGTAAAAGCTCACCTCCATAATTATTCTTTTCTTGAGGTAACCTTCTTGTTGAAATTGTAGGCTGAGAACATGTTGAGCTCCTTTAAGTGTAGGTTGATGCATAAGAGGTAAGTCTAATGTGGGCAATGGATTTGGTTTGTCATATTTGTATGTAGCACCCACTCTCTCATAAGGAAATCCAAAACTTTTCTCCCATAAATCTTGAGTTTGCTCAAACCCCTCATCCAACCTTTGTCTCATGCCCATTCCCTCACTAGTACCATCAAGATGAAGGACTCTACCTAGCACCTTAATCATGTCTTCTCTATATGCCTCTACTTTCAACTGGTGAGTGTGCCAAATCAATTCTATATCACAAGTGGGTACAAATAAAGGGCATTGCATGTTGAGCTCTCTAGAATATTTTTCAATTAAATATAAGAAGGCTTTATACCTCTCTACTGCATGTTTCAAATATTGATCATCTATCATGTGAGGTCCACATACCTGCAAAAAAAACTAATTTATGAGGAATCCAAAGTTCATTTCCATGTTTTACAATTTCAAATCTTAAATTCTTATCTCTTGTGAATGAAGTAATTTATTGAGAAACTATTAATTTTTGTCAATTTTTTTGATAATAAGTTTTTTCTTTGAGAGATTATTTTGATAAATGACAAGTATATTAATTTATTAAAAAATTATGCTTGATGGAAATAAAATGAAGACTTACCATGAGGACCCATTAGTTCTGATTATGGAATCCAGCAAGAAACAATAGTATTTATGTAAATGTACAAAAAACTCTACAATTAATTAACATCCCATCAAGAGCATCACTTCCAAGATTACCAACACATCATCAAGGAAACAAAATAAACGCTGGGGACTAATTAGTTGTGATAAGTGAGGGATTATAATCCAACAAGAAACATTCCTATTTGTCTATATGTATAAAAAACTCTATTATTATTAAAACCCCACCAAGACCATCAATTCTAGGATTGCAAATACACCATCAAGGAAATAAATGAACATGAGGACACGTGTATCCATCCTAGAAGCTATCACTAGTGAAATCGCTAGAGGGGAGCACATATAGAAACCTAATCATTCACTCCATTTCCAATATAAAAAAAATGGTACAAATGTGTTCATCAACACTTGACTAAAAAATTTTCCATCAATGAGATGAGCTCATAAGAGATTTGGGATACAATATTTTTTATCAAGGATTTTAATAATGGAGTTTTGAAGAGGAATTGTTCCTCATGTTTTGTAAGAGTAAACTATTAAATTAACCATTATTGAACTTCTTGGTACATATGCATATATATGTACATTAACTAGACATAGATTCTATTTTTTCCAAAATATTTTATCTTTATGAAAATAAAATATTGTAAATATGGATAATTTCTTAAATATTCAAACCCTTAGAGGATTGAATAATACTTATTTATCTATTTGCATGTAACTTATCAAGATAATAAAATTCATCAAGATTACATTAGAAAATATTTCGATTTAAAGATATTATTAGTTACCATTAGCTGTCACTCTCACTTCCACCGCCATCTCATTGTTTTATAAATAAATGGTGTATATATATACCATATGATGTGGATGTGGAAGATATTATTAGTAGATAAATTTTATTTGTGTCGATTGTTTGAATATATCTTCTTTGAATCTGAGTTTGTAAGGTTTCCTTGTGTAAGGGTGATCTTGGGAAATTGACAAATTGGCATGTTAATTTTCCATATTTTATCATTTCATTGCTAAGTTGAAGCTAAACTAGCATAGAAAACCACACAATTATGTCTATAATGTGCAACTTCGAAATTTTGATCTATTGTCTGTTCAAAGCTTACTAGCTTAGCTGTAGCAAAATTTTGATCACAGTTTTTTTTCCATTTACTTATATCAGATTATGAAAATATACATTTTTACTTTTGGTTTATACAAAACAATAATTTTATATCAGACTAGGAGTTCACTCTTTCACAGTACTGATCCACATCATTCTATCCTATTGATGGCTCAATGTCTGACATGTCCTCATTGGATCTCACTACTACTGCGAAGTTTTCTCCTTGGTTTATCCAGAATCTTGGCCCTCGTTGATGTCTCTGGTCTTTCTTTGCTGCTTCCTTTTTGTCTTTTTTTGTTGTGTTTCCTTTGGAAATCCAAGTAGTTTTTCATAAACAAGTTGTTGTCATCCTTATTTAACAGGCCAAAATTTTGCATGTTTAATTTCTCCCTATTTTAACTCCACATTTTCATTATTAATCAGCTTGATGAAATTGCTTTTAGAGATCACCAATGTCACTGTTACCTACATTTAAACATTAGAAAAAATGAGTCTTTTTGCAGACTCAGTAAGTGCTCTCTTTTTGCCTTGGAAGCATTCCTCATTTCTAGCTTTCCAAATTAGCCACAAGATTTCATTAGATAGTAATAACCAAAACAAATTTGCTATTCTCTATATTCCTTCAATGACCCCCATTAGTATTTCCTGCCATTTTATTTCCTCTAAGTCCCCCCACCCAGTCAATTCATTACAAAACATGTACCATATTTCTTTTGCAAATAAACATTCAAAAAAAATATGCATGGTAGTTCAGATTTTTCACAAATTTCACATATCTTCATATTGTGTTGGGCATAAATACCTGGGAGCTTGTGCAATATAAGCATCAATCTGAAGCATGCTTTCTTAGGTTCAATAATTGTTGGAAGAATGAGGAGTTTGTCATTGATGCAGTTGTTGGCAATATGAGCATGAGGGATAAGTACAAGGTAAACTATTATGTGTTGCAATGTTGTCATTGATGTCAACATTGTATCTTGATATGGAAATCATGGTATAGATCATTTTGGTTGGTTCTAACATGTTTTGGGATGTTTGTGGAAGACAATTTTGCAATAAGGTTTGATCCGTGAAGACAATTGTGATGAAAAATGACTAAGTGTTTATACCAATGTTTTTGGGTACAAAGCATCCAGTTTTTGGGTCCGCACAAGTCCGCGAACTAACATTTCACTCTGCGATTCTAGTATGTTTTTGTTGGCTGATAGAAGCATCTAATTCCAAAATTCCATCTTGTTTTGGCTTTTGGTTAAAAAGTTATGAATGACAGAAGTTCAGCCTGGCAATTACAGTCATTTCCTATTCAGTGCATATAAGTTGGAAAGTCCGCACTTCTCCACGGATAGGATTTTGGTTTTGCAGATTTAAGGAGATGTTGACAGATGTCAATAGAGTGTGAATTCCAGATGGCATAGTATTTTGAGGTCTGCATGTCCGAATATGGGTATACTATTGAAGAATTTTTGTATTGGGTCTTCTATACTGCTGACCTAATAGGTTTGAAGGTATGCGAAGATTAAATAAGTATTGTGGGATTATGTGGGAGCTATTATAGGTCCATGCTGACCTATTTCAAATTGTTTTAAGGATTGAATCTTGGCGCGAAGCGTGTGTGGAAGGATTTGAGCCGACAAGTCATATATTGTCTATTTTGTATGATACATCTAATTAGGCCGACCTAATTGATGTTATACTTGAAGTGGATATAAAGTTAGATCATTTTCGGTGTTTTGATATATGAGAAACATGTATGTGATGTGAATGATGCAAATTGAGAAAATACAGTGTGAATCTAAGTTGTGAATGTTGAGCAAAATATTAGAGTGATGCAAATGCAGAGGAAAGAAGAGTGTTAGATCAAAATCAGATGAAGTGTGTAAAGTCGGTGTATTGAGCTTCATTGGAACTATATCTCATGCATATGCTAGATCCAATTGTAACAGTTCAATCTAGGTTGTGAGCCACAAACTTTCTTCTATCCATTTTCTTCTTTTAATAGACAGTGAGTTCACTTGGACAGTGAGTCCACTTGCAGTGAGCACTTCTGTAAGGTTATAATATATTGTGAGCTAATCCTCACTATGGTTTTTCCCATTTTGGGTTTTCCATGTAAAAATCCTGGTGCTCATGTGTTATGTGATGCTGTTGGATGTTTCATGCTTTCTTTCATTTACAACAATTGAATATGCTATATGTGGATTGGATGTTTAAATGTTTGAATGGTTTAAAAGAATATCGATTCCCCCCCTAGTATTTTAGGTGTTCAACAATAATATCGTTCCATAGCTATTTAAAAAATTTATTCCATTTTTTACCTTCTATATCAAGATTCCAACATTTGTTTGTGTCTAAAAATTTCCTAATTGTTATTCAATGCTTTATATACATCCTTAGGTTTTACTTAGTTCAAAGCCATCGCACCATTTATGTCAATCGAGTTCCTCTCTATTTTCTTCAATCTATTCAAGGCCTTTTACAGTTTTGAGTGCTTTTCTAAGCACGTCCTCCATTGAGTTGGATATAAATTGAATTCTAAGTTGTGACGCCCAACGTTTTAGTTGATGATTGTAGATAATATCCTTGAAACATCTAATGCCTCTTTTATTCATTTCTTTAGCCAAACACCCCCGTATCATTGCAAGGGGTTTCTCTTTGTGATACAAATTTCACCATATGGAGTTGGTGGTATTTATTTTATTATTGATACCATTTACTTTCTCTCTATTGTTTGCTATATACCTAATTTGTTCCCATGCCTTCCACAGGCTTTTGAAAACATTGGAACCAGTTCAGGTGGTTAGGATTTTCCAGCAGGATTGAAGAGTTAAATTACCAATTATAATGCAGATTTTAAAAACAAAACAAAGAAATGTAAATTCACAAAAGCAAGACAACAAAGATTTTAACGTGGTTCACGCTTTGGGCTACATCCACAAACAACAGCTCTTCTAGTTTAATTAAACTTCTAGCCAAAATACAACACATTAGCTTGCAGCAATATGTTGCTTATGTAACTTTAAATTATGCTCAGAATTTTGCAAGCTCTATTGTGTGTTACCATCACCAAACCATGACACTACTACTTCTTTTTGTGCACTGTTATTTTCCTACGTGACTGTCCAAATTCCTTTCGCACATGCCTTGTTGCGATTTACACATTCTCACGCACTGGTTGTTGGTGTTCCAATCCGCAGCAAATAAAACTAATTATTTTGGGCAATTTGATAACTATTTTTAATTGAATTTATTAATAAATTTTTGCCCCCCTTGCACTCCCCCATTAATTAATTTGGGGGAAACTGCACCGGGAAAAGTGGTCAAAATATTGACTTGGAGCATGATCAAGCTACACATACCAACAATCTCCTACTCGGAGACTAATCAGCTCCACACCAAACCATCTCCCACTTGGAGACCATTCCCGTAGCACCGCTGCCCTTGTAGCTTTCACTAGAATTGACACCACTGGACAGCTATTTTTATTTCCATTATTTTAATTTTGAAGACCAACGGAAGTTGAAGAGGAAATCAACATCTCTCGTGTTACCACCTTCATAAACATATCCACTAAATTTTTACTTGTATGAATCTTTTCCAAATTTAACTGTCCAGCCTCCAACAGTGACCATATGAAGTGATATCTCAGCTGTATGTGTTTTGTCTTTGAATGCAAGGAGGAATTTTTAACAAAATAAATGGTACTCTAGCTGTCCGTAAATAAATAATTATCAACTTGTTGTTTTCCCAATTCCTCTAAAAAAAATTTCAGCCAAATCATCTCCCTGCTTGCCTTTGTTGCAGCAACATACTCTACCTCCTTTTGTAGCCTTGAAATCCAACTAACCGTTGTCCCACCAACAGTAAACACCTAACTTGTAGTGCTTCGTCCGGTATCAATATCACCCGCCAAATCTGAGTCAACATAACCTTGTAAAGCAATGTCCGATCCCCCAAAACATAAATGTGTATTGGATGTCCCTCTCAAATATCTAAGAATCCATTTAACAACATTTCCAATGCTCCATTCCAAGATTACTCATATACCTACTCACAACTCCGACATGTGCAATATCTGGTCTCGTGCATACCATTTTGTACATTAAACTACCAATAGCTGAAGAGTATGGAATCTTGGACATTTTTTCTTCCTCTTGTGTCTTTGGACACATCTTCTTAGTCAATTTAAAATGACTAGGAAAAGGTGCGTTGAAAGCTTTGGCATTTTCCATATTAAATCTTTTTTAACACCTCAATATAATCACTTTGAGATAGAATTATTTTTTTATTTTTCTTATCTTGTGAAATCCTCATACCAAGGATTTGTTTAGCTGCACCCAAATCCTTCATAGCAAAAGATTTTGCTAACTTTTGTTTTAATTCATTAATGTGATCCATGTTAGACCCTGCAACAAGCATACCATCAACATATAAACATAGGATAATATAACTACCACTATCCAACCTCTTAAAATAAACACAATGGTCAAAATGACACCGGCTGTAACCTTGCACAACCATAAAACTATCAAATTTTAAATACCATTGCCAAGGTGCCTGTTTCAAGCCATATAAACTCTTTTTTAATTTGCACACTAAATTCTCCTTACCTCTAACCTTAAATCCCTGTGGTTGCTACATATATATTTCTTCTTCCAAATCCCCATGGAGAAACATTGTTTTCACATCTAGTTGTTCAAGATGCAAATCTTCAACAGCAACAAAACTTAGAACAATACGAATAGAAGTCATTTTAACAATCGGAGAAAATATTTCATCAAAATCAATACCTTTTTTCTATGCAAATCCCTTTACCACAAGTCTAGATTTAAATCTTTTCTTACCTCCTTCCTCTTTCAGCGTGTAAACCCATTTATTTGATAAAGCTCTTTTACCTGCAGGCAACTTTCATAAATCCCAAGTCTAATTTTGCAGCAAGGAATCCATTTCTTCTTTCATCCTCACCCCAATCGCTCCTTTGTATCCACCGCATAGCTTCTTCATACCCTTCTAGTTCACCAACATCAATTAATAAAATAAAATATAATGAAGGAGAAAATCTTCGAGAGGTCTACTTATCCTTGTAGAACATCTAATATTCACTAGAGTTTGTGGTATTTCTTGTTGTTGTTGAGCATGAGGAACCAATGGAATATTACTTTCTCTCGAATATCATCCAACACCACATATTCTTTTTCTTTCTCATGCTTCTACAACTAATCTTTTGTGCAAAACTTTTCATTGAATACAATATCCCTACTTCTAATAATTTTCAGATTATCAAAATCCCATAATCTATAACCAAATTCATCAATACCATATCCAACAAAGGTACACTTTTTAGATTTAGCTTCCATCTTGGTTCTATTTTCAAAATCAACATGTGCAAAAGCTTCAAGCTAAGGTTTTGAAAAGAATAACTCACCTTACATGTCCATGCCTCGAATACCACAACCCAAAGGAACCTGATTGGCCCATGCTTTCAAGGAGATCGGTCCGGATCTCATCTCTATTTTTTTTCGAAGTTTTATGGTGAAGGGTGACCGTTTCGAGTTCCCCCTTGCAGCGTAACTATGGGGCCATTCCTTCATTCATTGAGGCACTAAACACAGGAATGGGGGTAATCCCCTACCATTCTATAGGAAAGTGGATCAGAGCGGAAGTGAAAGCGTTGATCGAGACATAGAGGTGGAGAGGAATTGCTAGCAAACAGGATCGCCCATAGAATCTATAGGGGGCCAAACATTACTTTCTTTCTCATTGAAGAGTGCCAGGGCGACCATGGCTGTGTCTATACACGGATTAGCAACCAGACTTACAACATGAATGAATGAACTGAGGTGCCCGTAGGGCCGACAGAAGGGAAAATTCAATGCAAGTTGATTTCTCCCTAAAGAAAAACTCAACTAGCAGCCGGTTCATCGGTTGCTAGTTGAGTTGTAGCCGGGATTCTCGTTTAGGAGTGCCATAGAATTGTAGGGGGCCAAAATTCAACCTTTTATCCCTTCCGCACCTTTCTTCCTTTCTAAGCAGTATTTTGGTGAACCATTCCTATTCGAACTCTGCCCGATACCGGTACGCATGTAGTGATGAACCAATAGGAAGAGAAGAGAAATCACTCGAACCGACGATGGAAGCAGCTTGGCAGCACGAAGGCTTTCGCCACAAACTCTTATGTAGGTATTAATAAATGTGACATAATAATGAGAGCCACCAAGAGAAGATACCTAAGCTGGTCTCCATACATCCATATGCACAAGCTCTAATTTCTCATCTATCTTTTGCTTACCATCCTTGAGAAATCTCTCTTTTCTTTTCCATACACACAACTCTCACAGAAATCCATGTTAGTACATTTCAAACCTGGTAATAACTTCTTAGAATGAAGAATTTTCATACCTTTTTCACTCATGTGCCCAAGTCGATGATGCCACAGTGTTGTCTTAGAACCTGCAACAAATGTTTTTGTTTCTGCTGTAGAATCTGCAACAACTGTTCCTATGACTGTTGTAGCACCTGCAACAACTGTTGTTGAACTTGCAATAACTGCTATAGCTATTTTTCCAACAACTTTTCCTGTTGTATTTTTCTCTACAACAACTAAAGTAGAAGGAACAGTATGACCTGTACAAAGATACAAAGTGCCTACATTCACACCTTTAGCCACTACCAAAGCACCTTTTGTAATCTTCCAAATTTTATCCATAAAAGCAACTATGCAACCTTCATCACCTAGTTGTCCTACTAAAATTAAATTTCTACTCAACTTTAGAACGTGCCTTACCTCCTGTAGTAGCCATTGATTTCCATTCTGCAATTTATCTTAATTCTCCCATTTCCAACAATTTGACAAGGTTCATTGTCTCATAAATGCACCAGCCCAAAATCTCCTTGGACATAATCAAGAAAATAATTTCTATGGGATGTAGCATGAATGAAGCCCCTAAATCTAATACCCATGAATCATTAGCATTATCTAGGGAAAGAATTAAAGCATCATCTTCAAGTTTACTTACAACATTAGCTTCTTTAATGCCATCTTGTTTGTCTCCTTTATTCTTCCGAGACCAACAATCTTTCTTCAAGTGACCTGATTTTCCACAGTACCAGCAATCTTTCTTTCCTATGGATTGTGACCTTCTATTCTTTGATCTTCCTCGTTATTTTCCACAACTTCCAAGACTTCTTCGTCTCTCTTTTGATCTGCCCCTGTTTTCTACATTCAACACATTACCCAATGTCGAAGTTTCACCTGTACTTTTCCTTCAAATTTTTTCATTCAGAATCACACCAACAACATCATCAAATTTCAATGTATTTGAACCAGAAACAGAGTTACTAACTACCATAACCAAGCTATTTCAGCTTTCAGGCAAAGAACATAAAACCAAGAGAGCTCTAATTTTTTCATCAAAACTAACATTTACAGAAGTTAATTGACTAGTAACCTATTAAATTCATTTAAATGATCTATAACCGAACCTCCTACCATTTTTTGTATTAAATAAATGCTTCATTAAGAATAACTTATTCGAAGCTAAGGGTTTTTCATACAATTTCGCCAATGTTTGCATCAATTCTTTTGTTGTCTTTCCTTTTGAAATAGTAAACGCCACTAGTGGTGCCAGGCACAACCGAATACTTCCTAGTGCCTTTCTGTCTAGAATTTCCCATTCCTCGTCATCAATGTTGTTGGTTTCTTCGCTTTCCCTTGCAATGGCCGCCATAAATCTTTCTGATACAAATAATCCTCCATTTCCATCTTCCATAATTGATAATTTTGGCCATTGAATTTATCATCCTTCAATTTCCCCTCTTCTGACATTGCTCCCAGTCAACCATGAGACTTTCTTGCCAAACTATCGAACACCACCACTCTAATACCAATTGTTAGGATTTTTTGGCAAGATTGAGGAGTTAAATTACCAATTATAATGCAGATTTAAAACACAAAACAAAAAATAGAAATTCACAAAAGCAAGACAACAAAATTTTAACATGGTTCACCCTTTGGGCTACATACACAAACAAAAACTCTTCTAGTTTTATTAAACTTCCATCCAAAATACAATACATTAGCTTGCAGCAATATGTTGTTTATGCAACTTCAAATTATGCTCAGAATTCCACATGCGTTGCTACGTGTTACCATCACCAAACCATGACACTAACGCTTCTTTTTGCATGCTATTATTTTCCTACGCGACTGTCCAAATTCCTTTCGCGCACGCCTTGCTATGAGTTACACATTCTCATGCACTGGTTGTTGGTGTTCCAATCCGCAACAAATAAAACTAATTATTTCGGGAAATTGGATAACTGATTTTAATTGAATTTATTTACCAATTTCCTTTAATTAATTTGGGGGGAACTGTGTCGGGCAAAGTGGTAAAAATATTAACTTGGAGCTTGATCAGGCTACACATACCAACAAAGGTCGCAGAAAAGTGACCAAATAATAGATCATAGAGGGGAAGGTGTTTCCATTGTTAGCTTGTTTTAGGGCAGCTAGCTAAATGGTGCTCCTTATTAAAACTTTCCAGGGTTCATTGGCTTTTAAGGCTTTGAATATCCATTTGACATCCAAACAGATACCCTACTTTCTTAGATCTTTCAGCCCAAGCCCTCCTCCTGTATCAAGGCAACACAAATCCCACCTAACTATTTTCTTTTTCATTTTACCCTTCCTGTCTGACCATAAAAACTATCTAATTTTCTTTTGGATGTCATTTATTTGGTAGCTATTGCTTAGCCACACAGAGGAATAGTATATATTATAGGATGATAGAATTTTTTGACATACCTATACTCTCCCAATCATGGAGAAGTACTTCTTATTTCATTTATTTATTTATTTTGTCAATTTTTTCTTTAATCCAATTCCACATGTCTTTCAGACGTGGATTGAAAGCAAACAAGATACCCAAGTATCTTACTTGTTTATTTGGGCTCCCCCATTGGTATCCATAGTTGGACAGCCAATTTGGGGGGGTGTTTTCCCAACTTAATAGAATGGAATTTTCCTTGGAGGTTTTTGCTCCAAATACTACGCAGAAAAAAAGTTAAATTTTGGATTAAGTTTTCAAATTTTCTTCCTCAAGTTTGACAAATAATGCAATGTTGTCAACAAATTGAATATTGATTAGATCCTCTTCATTAGGTAGAGTCAATCCTCTAATCCTCGATCTTTCAGTTGAGTCTCTTGAGAGATAAAAGATAGCATCTAAGGCTATTACAAATAGTGTTGGGGCCAGAGGACACCCCTGTCTTATTGACCTCCGTAGCAATATTTGGTTTCTAAGTGAATCATTTATATCCACTTGGGTCACTGCATCTTTCATCAGGTTTTTAACCATTTCATAGAATTCCCTTGGGAATTTGAATGCCTCAAGGGCCAAAAATAAAAATGGCCATTCTACCCTATCATATGCTTTTTCAAAGTCAAGCAGGAGCATTCCTATATTTTGCCCAGATCCTTTTGCCCATTCCATGGCTTCCCAACTTGTTATAAGATTCTCAAGTATATATGTACCTTTAATGAATCATGTTTGGTTATTGCTAATAAAGGATGGGAAGACATCCACTACTCTCAAGGCTAATATTTTGATAGAATCTTATACGAGACATCTAGTAATGTAATAGGTCTACAATGCTTAATTAAGGCCTTATCACCTTCCTTAGGTAATAGTTTGATTATGCCTTTGTTAATGTTTTCTCCAAGAGAACCTCTTTTTATGGCTTCAGTGTATACCTGTAGTAGGTCTTCACTCACCCATTTACTATTTTCTTTATAGAATTCAACATGTAGTCCATTTGCCCTTGGAGATTTGTCATTCCTGAGGACCTAGATTGCTTTCTCTATCTCGTTCTTAGTTATCTCTTTACTTAGTGTTTTTGTGTCTTCCTTGGAGATCTTTTTGGGGATTACCCTTTTACATTGATTTCTGCCAGCTAGGTTTTGAATGTTATCTCCCTCAGAAGTAAACAAGTTTTTATAGAAGTCATAGAACTGATTTTTTACTTCTTTTGTATCAGTTATCACTCTATTGTCTGCCCAAATTGACCCTAGTCTTTCTGAAGTGTTTTTTTCTTTGAGGATTTTAAAGAATAGTTTTGAGCCTTTGTCTCCATTGTTTAGCCAATTCACTTTTGCTCTTATCTTTTGACCTTGAAATTTTTTGGCTTGAACATTTCTCAATGAGTTTTTTGTAAGGTTTAGTTCCTCATTCAATTCCCTATTTTTTGGGTTCCTTTGTAATTTTGTTGTAGCAATCCGAAAACTAGAGGATGGGAAGGAAGGAGATGATCCAAATTCTCTTGGAGAGACGTAGAGGAGATAACTCAAAAGACGAAGTATGAGAATGAACAATTATATCTATTTCAATGAACACTTCTTCGCATTCTGAGAGAGATAGAGATAGTCTGAGTCAAATTATTAAAATCAGAGTAGCACAGCATTAGCGTGATGGTTCACTTTTAAGGTTGACTTGGAATCTTGGCGTCGTATTGCTTGAGGACAAGCAATTTTTAGGCGGTAGGACTTGTAATGTCCCACTTTCGAAGTTGATTTAACAATACGTTTGGCATATTACTGGAAAATTATATCACTATCACTGAGAGCATATCAATTATCAAACATTTGCATAGTTCTTTGGAAACGTTGGAATTGTATGGCATCAAAGATTAATTATAGTTTAACATCGCTGATTGGTGTTTACTGACACCTTCCTCTATGGTCAAATAATATATAATAATAAATTGATACTATTGGCTTTTAATGGATATGAAGAGATCGACATCAGTCCATTTGTAATCACTAGTGGACAAACACTGAGACATTGAACCATGACCGAAGCCATCCATATTATCCCTTATTTCCGAGCAGCCATCATGTTGGAGATTTATCACGGCTAAGCATATCACTGTCAACGGCACATGTAGCTGATCTTATTACCTTTCCACCCTGCACTATGATCACAATACATAGGAAATCG
>VDFB02051928.1:0-21397 GCA_007258455.2 Sequoia sempervirens | reverse complement strand
TGACTTGAAGGTGCATATGCTGACATCATCGTGCTGATGTGTCAATCCGTACAGTACGGAATCCACATGGACCAATTGGCGCAAGACATGTGGCAGGTGACTCAACTGTACGAACCAATCATTGACTGACACGTGTCCGTCCGTACCAGTGACATGGCTTTCGTACCCTAACGTGGCATCGTAGTGGCAGACAACTCGGCAACATCGTCAGCATCCTCGGCGAATTGCGTCATGACACGTGTCGCAAGTGTGTGGTCTTCGGCGTTCGGGGAAGTTGTTTGTTTTAACAAAAATTCCAACGGGTTTGAACCCATGATCTCCGGCCACCCAACCAAGCAGTTAACCGTTGCGCCCGCAAGCGCTATCAATAGTATAATATGAGCGGTTTATTTTATTGTTTGGATTTCGCGTGGCTAGTGGTAAAACGTGGCCGGCGGGGTTGGAACCACCGACCACCCAACTAGAAAAATATAGACACACCGATAGCCCACCAACGGCTCCTAAGATATTTAGGGAGTTAGTTTTATTTTGTTAAAGTTTTGTCAGCCGAGCCTATAACAAAATGGCTAAATAAGCCATAAACAATCAAAACTACCTCTACCAACCTAAACCAGAAGCTAATAGAAGACTTGAGAAGTTGTACGAGCTGTTAGAGGGGGTTATGCATTTAATTTGTTGGTTAAGCCTAATTAGGCAAATTTTATGTATAAAAAGAGGGGTGTAGGCCTTGTTTTTCGAAGTCCAAGGTGCTGAGAACGAGAGAATGCTCAGGAGATTTTGCAGACATTTCCGCACATCAGAGGAACGTTATGCTGCTGTGCTTGAAGGAGATAGTCATTGAAGCAATTGTAACTGTTTTTGGAGTATAATCGGATCGGTCACTCCGTTGGAGAGGGGCCCAGAGACTTAGTCCTTAGGGACGAACTCCGTTATCAATTGCGTTTGTCTCCTCTTTATTTTCTCTCTTTCTTTTCAGTTCATTATCTTGGCAATTATATTATGTTCATTTATTCATTTGAGCATTTTATTAAGTAATCATTTACGTTAAGCATTCTATAAGCAATTGTCCTAGATCCTAAATAGATCAAGTTGGTATCAGAGCTTTGTGTGTGGCTAGTATTGCAGAAATTGAATGCTAACGAGATCCAGGTTTCAACGAGGCGAAGGAGAACTTGAAGAATATAATCCAGAGATCGGAAGACGAAGAGCTAATCAACCGTCACAAATGGAAGCGAAAGAAGGTGGACAAAGTTCAGAGCTCAGTGTCAAGGATTTCCAGAAGCTATTTCTTGACATGAAGGCGATGGTGGACGAACTTTTATAGAAGCATGAAAGAGTTCACCAAGAAGCGAGAGGGAAGATCGAGAAGAACCGCAGGAGGAAGCTCCAAAAACTCCTTCTCCTCCATCTTCTCCCTCTTCTTCTTCTCCCCCTTCTTCTCCTCCTTCTCCTTCTCCTTCTTCTTATGTAAATCCATTTAAGAGCAAATCTAAGCCTGTAATTAAGCTTGATGTAAAATTTGAGTTACCTAAATACTGTGGGGAGTTAAATGCTGAGAAGTTAGACGATTGGGTCCAACAAGTAGAAGTATACTGTAGGATTCAAGGCCAGCCACAATGAAGATGCTTCTAAGAGATTCAGAATTCGCTTAAACTCCTCAGGAGTTTGGGAGAGTCACCGAGCTCCTCACAGTGGGAAATCCAAACTCGTGAAGAAATTGCTCGCCATGGTCAAGTTAATATGTCTTGGATGGAGTGTGTTGCTGCCCTTAGGAAACAATTCTACCCTTTAGGTTACATGCAACAGTTAACCATGAATTGGCAAACCTTTAGGCAAGGTAAGGGACAGTCTGTCCAGGATTATACTCATGAGTTTAGAAAGCGGGCCATTGCTCTAAATGTTCCCTTGTATACCCAAGACACATTACTTAAGTATATTGGTGGTTTACATTCTTACCTTAGGCACACTATTTTGATGTTGAGTCCCAACAATCTAGACGAGGTGTCTGTTCAAGCTACTCATATAGAGTCAAGGGGTAAGAACACATTTAGTGATAACTTTTCCAAGAAGCCATCTAAGTTCGAGGGTAAGTCTAAAGGGAAAGAAAAAGACAAAGATAAAGGCACAAGGAAGAAGACAGCTACAACTAAGAAAGAGGGTGAGAAACCCACATGCTCTCATTGCAAGAACGAGGGACATGATGATTCAAGATGTTGGAAGCTTCATCCTGAGTTGAGGCCGAAAAGATATGGAGGTAATAAAGGCAAGCAGAAGAATACTGCAGTGATTCAACAGGATCTTGGTTTAGACTCTGGAGATGAGACAAAGATTGTTGCTACCAGAATCCAAGGTAAAGGGAAAGGTATATCTCTCTCATCTGATGCAAGTTTTTCTAATGCCAGTGCAAGTACAAGTAAAGAATCTTCTCCTAAGGTTGATAAGCAAAGAAAGGAATTGTTTCACATTCGTGTTGTAACAAAACACACTAAGATTGATACTCTATTTGATACGGGTTCACAAGTCAACTTAATATCTGAAGAAGTTGTAAAGAAACTTAATTTGGCTACAACACCTCATCCGAAACCATATCCACTCGGATGGGTTTGCAATGATGCACAATTAAAAGTAACTAAACAATGTAAATTGAGATTTGCTATCACTGCAAACTTTGTAGATGAGGTAGAAGTCGATGTGGTCCCTTTGGATATTTGTGGGCTTGTGTTAGGGAGTCCTTATCTTAATGAAAAGAAATAAATCACTTTATAGGGAGGGAGAATAAATTATCATCTTGCAAGAGATGGGAATTAGAACCAGTATACGGAGCATAAGGTGAAGACTAATCTTACTTTAGTTAATGCTGGTCAAATGAAGAGGTTGGTCAACTCAAGTAAAAACTTTGTATTGATGCTTGTAAAAGCCAAAGAAGATGATAAATCTGAGGCATTCAAGGGGTGTGATCCAAAACATAAAGCTGAAATGGTCAAAATTATTTCCGCTTATGATGACATGTTTCAGGAACCGAAGGGGTTACCACCCAAGAGAGAGATACAACATGAAATCCAGTTACAGCAGGATGTGCCACTTCCTAATATCGGCATGTACCGTTTATCAGTTATGCAGAATGAGGAAATTAAAAAGCAGGTTCAAGAGTTGGTGGAAAAAGGAGTTATTCGTCCTAGTACTTCTCCTTGTGGTTCTCCAATTGTCTTGGTTCCAAAGACAGATGGAACTTGGAGGATGTGCGTCGACTATCGCACCTTGAACAAGATAACGGTAAAGAACAGGTATCCTCTTCCCAGAATAGATGATTTACTTGATCAGTTAAAACATGCAGTTTATTTCACTAAGTTAGATTTGCGAAGTGGTTATCATCAGATAAGAATTGCAGAAGATGATATTTGGAAGACTGCATTTAAGACAAAACATGGACTATTTGAGTGGTTGGTTATGCCTTTTGGGCTTTGTAATGCACCAGCTACCTTTATGAGAGTCATGAATGATGTCTTTCGTCCTTTTATTGATGATTTTGCCATAGTCTATCTAGATGATATCCTTGTATTCAGTCAAACTTGGGAAGATCATGTAAGTCATGTAAAGAAAGTCTTTGATGTACTAAGAAAAGAAAAACTATATGTAAAGATGTCTAAATGTGAATTTGCTAAGACATCCTTAGTGTACTTAGGCTATGTCGTAGGGAGTGGTCAATTGAAAGTAGACCCTGCGAAGGTCGAAGCTATTGTAAATTGGCCTAAGCCAAGTACCATCATAGAGGTCAGAAGTTTCCTAGGTGCAGTTCAGTACTAGAGAAAGTTTATTGCAAATTTCTCTTATATAGCATCACCATTACATGCATTAACTAGTACGAGAGAAACTTTTCAGTGGGGAGGTCCACAACAGAAGGCTTTCAACACTTTGAAGGGAAAGTTGAGCACCGCACCAATTTTGGCCTTACCAGATCTACATCAACCATTTGAGATCGAGACAGATGCGAGTGGGTTTGCCATGGGAGCAGTACTCATGCAAGGAGGTAAACCAGTTTGCTACCACTCTGAAACTTTTTCAGGAGCAGTAAGTAACTATCCCACATATGATAAAGAACTTTATGCTTTAGTTCAGAGTGTTAAAAATGGAAACATTACATAATGGGGAAAGAAACTGTAATCCACACTGATCACCAGCCACTTCAATATTTGCACTCACAAACTAAACTGCAACAAAGTAGGCACTTTCGGTGGATGGGTTTCTACTTGATTTCATTTGGTTATTAAGTATAAGAAATGAACCCATAACAAAGTAGCAGACATGCTCTCTAGACCTCCTATGATGAATGCTTTGATAATCCTTCAGAATAGTTCTATAGTTCATGAAAGTTTTTAGGAACAATATGCTAATGATGAGAACTTTAAGGATATCTATGCTACTTTAATGAATGGTAAACATGTAGAAGAGAAATATTATTATGTGTAGGATAAACTGTTATATCACTTGGGTAAATTATGTGTTCCAAAGGATGAACAAGCACAGGTTATTAGAGAAGCACATACCTCATTGATTGTAGGATATTTTGGGGTAAACAAAACGTGGAGTTCTTACCATGTTATTGACACCATTATGCAAAAATACATGTACTGAGAGTATATTAGAGGTTGTGTTATGTTATTGCAACTAAGTGAGCTAAAATGCTTGAAGTTGGAGTTTTGTACACACCTCTACAACTATATCCTTAGGAAAGTGTGTCAATGGACTTTGTAGGGGGGTTACCTATGTCTAGGAAGGGACATGATTATTTGTATGTAGTAGTTGATCGGTTCAGCAAAATGTGTATTTTGATGCCATGTAAAAAGCAAGTCACTGCTGAACTGACAACTCATATGTACTTTCAATTTGTATGGGTTCATTTTGGGTTACCTACTTCTATTGTATCGGATCGAGATTCTCAATTCTTGGGAGAATTTTGGTCAACTTTGTGGGGACTCATGGACACCAAACTGAAGAAGAGTACAACCTTCCATCCAGCGAGGCAAATGAGATAGACATAGGTTGTAAGCGGAGACCAGGTTATTGCATCTACTAGGAGGTTGGCTTCAGGTAAAAACATACTAAGTTCGTTAATGGGATAGAGTCTTCATTGTAATGCGTATACCTACAACCATGCAGCACACTCTTCTACTAAGAGGTCTCCTTTGAGACATGCTTTGGTTATGTGCCCAAGACACCAATGGATTTTGCTTTTGGGAAAGATGATGTTAAAGATGGACACCATGATGCAGAGAAGGCTTTGAAGTTCATCCAGAAAGTCCAAGCAATTCATCAGGCAATGGAAGCACGGTTGGAACAGAGCCAAGCAAAATACAAAGTTCGCCCAGCAAACGCCATGCCCGATCATCATTTTCAAGTTGGAGATCAAGTTTGGTTACATATCAGCAAGGAAAGGGTGCAAGGTGAAGGTAAAAAGCTTAAGCCAATTAGGTATGGTCCTTTTGAGATCCTTGAGAAGATTGGTACCAATGCCTTCCGCCTCAATCTTCCTCCATACATGCATATTTACTCGGTTGTCAATGTTGAGAATTTGAAACTGTATGAGCCTCCAATGATCCTAGATGAAGTCACAAACATTCAAGTTCCATCAGTTGATGACCTTTCACCAGAGTACATGTCAGAGTTGCCAGAAGATGTTATTCTCGACAGGAATGTCAGAACTTCACGAAGAGGAGATGTTGAGTACCTCAGAGTGGGCCTGAAGGGGATGCATCCAAGCAAAGCAAGATGTATGGAGATTGGTAAAGTGAGGGAACTTTACCCTCACTTACTTTCCAAGTAATCAAGCTTTCGGAGGTCCTAAAGCTCTCCAGTGGGGAGGCCTGATCCGGGGGACAATTTTTCAGTGAAAATTGAAGTGTTCCCAATACTCAGTTTTAGCTTCATCGAGAAGAGAATGGCGATCGATTCCAAGCGCCAGCCCAGGCAGGTGAAGAAGGACTCCATTTGAAGTACAGAATTCAGGCCGGTCAAGCTTCGATCAAAGCCGGGCGTCCAGAAGGTGAAAAATAATCATCTCAGAAATCAATGGAACCGACATCATCGTGAAGAGCTCGTCAAGACGATTCTGACGGCATTCGTTTCATCGAAATCCGACATCGTATGCTCGAATTACAGGCAGTCAAAGTTCGGTTGACTTGAAGGTGCATATGTTGACGTCATCGTGCTGACGTGTCAGTCCATACAATACGGAATCCACATGGACCAATTGGCGCAAGACATGTGGCAGGTGACTCAACTGTATGAACCAATCATTGACTGACACGTGTCTGTCCATACCAGTGACATGGCTTCCGTACCCTAACGTGGCATCGTAGTGGCAGACAACTCGGCAACATCGTCAGCATCCTCGGCGAATTGCATCATGACACGTGTCGCAAGTGTGTGGTCTTCGGCGTTCGGGGAAGTTGTTTGTTTTAACAAAAATTCCAATGGGTTTGAACCCATGATCTCCGACCACCCAACCAAGCAGTTAACCGTTGCGCCCGCAAGCGCTATCAATAGTATAATATGAGCGGTTTATTTTATTGTTTGGATTTCGCGTGGCTAGTGGTAAAACGTGGCCGGCGGGGTTGGAACCGCCGACCACCCAACTAGCAAAATATAGACACACCGATAGCCCACCAACGGCTCCTAAGATATTTAGGGAGTTAGTTTTATTTTGTTAAAGTTTTGTCAGCCGAGCCTATAACAAAATGGCTAAATAAGCCATAAACAATCAAAACTACCTCTACCAACCTAAACCAGAAGCTAATAGAAGACTTGAGAAGTTGTACGAGCTGTTAGAGGGGGTTATGCATTTAATTTGTTGGTTAAGCCTAATTAGGCAAATTTTATGTATAAAAAGAGGGGTGTAGGCCTTGTTTTTCCAAGTCCAGGTGGTGAGAACGAGAGAATGCTCAGGAGATTTTGCAGACATTTCCGCACATCAGAGGAACGTTATGCTGCTGTGCTTGAAGGAGATAGTCATTGAAGCAATTGTAACTGATTTTGGAGTATAATCGGATCGGTCACTCCGTTGGAGAGGGGCCCGGAGACGTAGTCCTTAGGGACGAACTCCGTTATCAATTGTGTTTGTCTCCTCTTTATTTTCTCTCTTTCTTTTCAGTTCATTATCTTGGCAATTATATTATGTTCATTTATTCATTTGAGCATTGTATTAAGTGATCTTTTACATTATGCATTCTAAAACAATTGTCCTAGATCCTAAATAGATCATGTTAGGATAGCCTTCTTGTTCGATGTGTTTGTTTCCTGCATTAGATATTAATCTGCCTTGGTCCTTTATACTTTGGTGTATCGTGTTTTCTGCTATAGCAAAAATTAGTGCTCCTAAAGATGACAAGTTGCATTTGGGTTGCATTTCATCTCCATCCTCTCATTTATCAAAATCCCCCCCATCCATTCATCCTTCATCACTCTCCCCTCCCAATCTCCTGCCGCCTTTTCATCCTTTCTTTGCATCATATTCTTCATCTCCCCTTGCATCATCTCATCCATTTCGAGAGCACACTCTTGTTCTCTTGAACCCGCATGTCCTCTCGAGGGGGCATCTTTCATCTCTAATTTTCATCTTTTTTTTTCCTGCCTAGTCACTCCTTTGAATGACTGGGGCATCTTTCCCAATCTAACCATCTTTTTCTAGGTTCTATGTTTTAATATTCTTTGAAATGATGCTACTTCGTAACACCATCTCAAAGAGGGGCAAAATGTAGACACCTAAATTTGGACACTTAATTTATCCAAATTTATCCCTTTTTATCTAAACATCCCCTTATCTGCATTAATTAAGTAATATCACTATTATTTAATTAATACCTCTAAATTTCTTCTAATATCTAAGGTATCTAATTAAATAATTAAATACCTTCCTCCTTTTCATCAAATGAATTAAATAAATATGACATTTATTTAATTCCTCACATGTCGCATCCCTTTTTTAATCCTAATTATTCTCCTAATCTCATCATTAGGGATGTGCACATGCCTAATCCTTGATTAGGATGTGTCACATCCTCCAACTTTTGCAAGTTGGCCTCTAATCTCTCTTAGCAATCTAACCCTCTTTCTTAATCATAATTAATTTATGATTGAGATGTGCACACCCCTAATCATCATTAGGGTCACATCCTCCATAATTTCCCACTTGTCTATAATCTGCCATTAATTTGTCTAATCAAGTGCTTGTACAACCATAATCAATTAATTAGGACAACCTAATCCCCGTGTCATTTATGGAATGTGTCATAAGTCAACTTTATTAAATGCTTTCTCCTTTTGGAGAACCCACCCCCTTTCCCCATGTGAATTTTTAATTCTTCACATGTCCTCTCACCCACATGGGGACAAGGAACTCCTTTATGAGATCTTGTCCAATCCCAAGGTACTATGCACTACCTCCATGTCATGTACCCTATTTCCACCTCATGTGCACATCATCTCTTACAAGTCACTTCACATGCCACATGTCAAGATGTGAGGGCTTGTGAGTTCTCAACTCACCATAGCCCTACATCTTGGCCTTGTCGGTTTAATCCCAACCATCCATTTCCCTAGAGAATGCAAAATTCTCTATAAATACCCCATCTTTTCTCTCATTTTAGGAGAGATCATTCATACTAACCAAACTCTTGCAAAAAAATTCCTTGAGCCATACTTAGCCAAATTTTCATACTTGCATCCATTTTCACTCATCTTTCCATCATCATCTCATCTCATAGCTTGCATCTCTTGCCATCCAAGGAGCATACAACATCAAAGATCGAAGGGCCAACTAAATGACAACTCAACAAGGTGAAATATTTCATTTTGCTTAGTTTAGTTAATATTTAGGCCAATCTTGACGTGTAGGGTGTCTTTAGTTGTTATTTGCACTCTTTTTGTTTGTTGTTCATTTTCTAACAAGTATTTTCGCCCTATCACAACATGTAAGAGGGAAAGATGGTGCATTCAATGCCACTTGGCTCAAGGAAAAAGGAATTTGTAGGTGCAGTAAATGTCTTGTTGGAAGGACAAAGTCCACTTGGATTTTGAATTCAAACTTGAGGAATATTCCTTAAAAGATGCCTTGTTGAGGAAAATAGAGATTTAATAAATTAAATAACTCTATTTTTATGTGCAAGTGGTCAAAGATGGAGGATGGGACATGAGAAGAGATTAAATTAATTAAGGTTAATTAATTTAATGAAGAGGTTAAATGATGTGACCTATTTGATTTAAATTTGTGGATTTATTTAAATCAAATATGAGAAGATTGTGATAAAGGATTAATTAAATAAGGATTTTTGATTTATTTAATTAAAAGAGATGATGTTAGATTAAACTAAATAGGGTTTTAATTTATTTAATTTAATAGATAGGCTTTGGGGATCATTTAATCAAATAACATTAATTATTTAATTAAATAGGATAATTAGATTAGAATGGTTAATTTAATTATCAAGAAAGGGTGACTTAATTAGATAACTGATTTATTTAATTACAAGAGGAATATTGATGAATTTAATCAAATAAAGGTATTTAATTAAATGGTTAGACCGAAGGATGATTCAGGATGAAATGATGTTAGTGGTCAGGATCAAATGTCCAATGTCAATCAGTACATTTTACATGTCTACAAGTAAAATAACATATTTTTATTAACCTTATAAAATGAATTTTTGAATGAACAATAGAGAGGAAAACATAGAAAAATAAGATTTAAATTTAAGAAGTTATTTTCTTATTAGTGAATAAAACTTTTATTTTACTTGTGTTTCAAGTTGACAAGAACTCTTAAGAAAGAGGTGGTGTCTCAAGTGAATGTCATTATTTGAAAATACTATAAATTGTAAAATAATTTTAAAGAGTATTGTGCATGAAAATAGGAGTGTTATTCATTCTTATAAAGGAATGCAAAAACTTATGAACAAGTGGCAGTAACCAAGGTCTAAGATATTGTGAGTACACAATATAGATCATGTTCATTGTCAAGAAAAGTTTTCATGACCTTAGTCATTTATCAACCATAATAAGATATATTTTTATCTTAAATTATTATGAGTTAGATAAAAGTCAAACAAGTCAACTATTTGTTAAACCTTAGCTAAAAAGGTCATTTCTATGTCAAGTTAGGGGTGAAGCCACAATAGTGGTTTAAATTTTGATGGAGGAAGGAAAATTCAGAAAAAATGACCCCATGGCAAAAAATTTGGTTTTAGGGGTTCGAATGAACCTATAAGTTCAACCGAACTAGGGTTCGAATGAACCTATTTAATTACTGGGCCCACATTTCCTGCCTAAAAAACAAAAGAAAAATTCATATTGAGGGGGGTTTGAATGAACTTCGATTCGCTAGAACCCCCCTGGTTTGCTAGAACCCCCCTTTTCCCTAATTTTTAACTTTGTTCACAAAAAAGAACCTATTTTTTTACGCTTCGAAGCTCGGGTTGAGGATGAAAATGGAGGAATATTTACAAACCCAACTAGAATTAGGTAGTCCTTGGAACGAGCTATCCAAAGAATATAAATTTAATATGTTTTGGTTTTATTATGTACTTGTTTTTTTAGTTTTATTTAAACATAAATTTTTCATTGAAAATGAAGGTCTCTGTTCTGCACATATGGAAAAATAGTAGATTATAAAAAAAGAAAAAAGAAAAATATGAGTGCACTAGATATTGAAGTCCTTGATCCAACAAAAAAAAAGAATTTCAATATATACAAAAAAAATTACGCGTTATATGGTCGCGCTATGTTTGAATTGTAATTGGTTTGACTTTGAAACTTTATTAAAGAAAAAATATTTAATAAAAAACTATCTAACCAAGTGGAAGCACTATATATCGGAGTTACAAATCTAAATTCGAAAGAATTAGAACTTTATCCTTCATGGAAAAAAATTATGCATTGCGTCACTTTTTCAAAATGTTGTTTTTTGAAAAAAATCAGTTTTCGTGGGAGATGGAAAAAGAAGTACAATCTGATTCCAGAAATTTTGAAAAAAACATTTTTAGAATCTACAGACAAAATGTGATGAGACTCTAGTTTGCATCATCTTCAAATTCCTCACGGTTTAGCTGCTATAGGTGCCCGAATGTGAAGATTTAGTTTAAAATAATAATTTTAGTGTCCAATTTGGCCAAAAATTGTAAACCACTATTGTGGGATCACCCTTAGAGATGTGTGAACTCATGACTACATTTCCTATGAAAGTGTTTGTTTTATTTCAAAAATTTCACCAAAGTAATGTAAAAGTATCTACTTACATTAGTCAGTTCACAGTGTTCCAAAATGTATAATCTACTCAGATTGGTCATACTTAGTTAGAATTTTTCTAAAGTTGTATGGTTGATTGGTTATGTAGGACATAACACTAGCAATCAAATGGCATGTATTTTTTGATTCCTTTGTCTATACTCTTAATGAAGGGTAGGGCCACTTCTAAATGGAAGGTGTGCGAGGGGATGACAGTCTATCATTGGAGGTAAAGCACTCAAGTGATGCTCTCCCTCTTGTAGGTGACAATGTCGAAGCTTATGAGACATAAGCAAATTTCTAGATATGGAATACTTGATGTTGAGGCTTGTGAGATAGAAGTGGGTTTTTCAGATATAGAAGACTTTATATCACTTATTGTGTATTGTAAAATTGTTTACATGAATTGTATTTCACATCAGTATTATAAATTAAAAGATTATCTTATTACTCAAATTGTAATTATTATATTAAAAATTAAAAAGTTGTAGTATTCATTTATTAATTGATCATGTTCAACGAATGTTATATGAAAGTGAAAAAAAATTGCTATCCATTTTTAGTATGTGATTATTTAGCGACATAATTAAATAAATAAATTTTATTTTATTAATCAGGAAGAATAATGGTAATTAGGACTTTAATAAATAAATATGATTTATTTATGTTGGAGTAAATTAATTAATATTTACTTTAGTGCTTAATGCAAACTTATGAAAAGATCATCTAGTTTTGATTGTGAGTGTTATTGTTTTAATTGTGCATTTCAATTAGTCAAGTGTTTTACTCTTTGTGTTGCACACAAGATAATGACACTCAATTGATTCATGCATTATGTTATCTCACTCCTCTCTCAGTCAGAACTCCATTATTCAGGGTCTCATGTTGAGTTTTCCTGAGTCTACATAAGGATATGCAATCCTTCAATGTAATCATTCAATAATCAATTCAGTAATCAATAACCATTATTGTTTCACATATTTTGTTATGTAATTTCTCATCAGTGTGTGACAGGTTTCTCTTTAGAATATCATCTAGGGCTTATGGGATCCCAATCATGAATTCTTTCATGGTATCAGAGCTCTAGATCTGAAGATCCTTGTTCGCTTTTTTGAGGAATTTTTTGCATCAAAAAAAATGTTTCAAAGACTTTTCTAGGTCCATAGACAAATGCATTCCAACTCTTTTCATTTGTCTACTCTGAGGCAACAATTGAAGCTGAGGTATTGTCTATTGGAGGCGCAATCTAGTGTTTGCAGGTAACACAATCTCTGTATGGCATGGATCTCATCTATAAACCTTTTTGCAGCGAATAAGAGGGCTCACGTTTGAATTTACCTTGCGTTTTGAGGTTGTGAGACATTCAAAGCAATCTACTCATTGCTTGGAGTGTTTCACACTAGTCCACTAATTGTGTAAAGATCAGAGGAGGCGAATGTGCAAAGGCCACTACACTCTAAGGTGTGATAATCAGCCTGAGCAAGTGAATACACATTTGAAGACCCAGGTGTGCTTCTTAGCAGACCCACAACCCTTTCTTGGCTATTTGTCTTTAGTGCAGGCTAAAGCTCCATAACGATAGGGAAATTTGTGGTGAAAGGGACAAATTTTTGAGACTTGTGTGCAACCCGCATAAATTATCACAAAGGTCATGAGACTTCATTGTAGCACATGTCTTTTTTATGTCGATAAGAATTTGATACATGTATCTTTTAGATTGGTCAAACTACAAATGGAGGTGTTTGGATTCTGGAGGTTGTGATTCAACCTTTGTAGGTTGATTCTCTTTCATTGTAGGCTGTGAATCATCAATTTGAGGGCATGAATCACCTTTCCAAGTTGTGAATCCCATTTGCATGTCATGGTTCTATGTTTTAGGCACAAATTTCCTATTTTTAAGGCACCATTTGTACCCCACTCAACCCTGCATCCATCGATTTGGCTGAGGTCGAAGCTTGCATCATCACACAAACTCCCACGTTGACCTTCATGCTTGGCTCATAGGTGTGATTACTTGCATTTGAGGGGGCACAATTTTCTTCTCATTTTGCAGAAGCATCCAAATGTTGGTATAAGGTGTGTGTTTGGTGGAGGCCGCAAAGTCTCTTGGCAGGTCATCAAAATCCCTTTTCAGATCACCTAATCAAAGGGCATGATTTGAAGTTGGAGGAGACGTGATTTGTCACTGAGGATCATGATTTGCTCATAAGTCATGATCTGCATCCTTCAAACCAATAATTTTCCATCAGCTAGGCATGAAGATTTGTAGGTAGATTTCTATGAAGATTTTCACCACAATGGCGGCAGATGTAAACCTTTGTTTTTGGATGCATGCATGTTGCTTTCCCTAATTTTTTTGCATGCTCCTTGCTTTCTTTCTTATTGATTCTTTAAAAATTATGCGTGCTTTGTGAGCACCACATGATAAAGAGCTGGGAAAATTTGGAGCTTTGTAAAAATCAAACTTATATAAAGTTCCATATGGGGGTTTCTACTTAAAGCATCAAGTGTAAGTTTCTTTCATTTTTCTTCTGAATAAACAAACTTAGAATATTAAAAGTTTCTAATTAACCACCGAGCTCTGCATTGTTCCTCCAATAGGTAGCCTAAAGTGTTCTTTTGTTCTAAGTTCCTGACTACATGAGCTTCCAGAGTCGCATCCTCGTGTGCTTCCAAAGTTTCTTTCTAGCAGGACAATATTGAGCATTGGATAAGCAATGGCATCATCCCAACTAGGGGGCATCTTTGTAGTTCTTTAGCAATTGCAACTTTCTTCTTTAGTTTGAATAAATTGTTAGGATTTTTTCCACCTAGATTTTCTCCTTTCCTTTTTGTTAATAGCCACATCATCATTGTTGGCCCACCATCTTCATTGCCTTTGTAGCTTGTTCTCTATCAGTCTTCACAGGATCTTGAATCGACATCATTACTTTCGACATGTGGACACGTGAGCATTTTTCAGAGGCACACATCATCTGGATTTGGATTCTAAAATCACCTATTCTTTTGGTTTGGCTTCTCCAATCATTAATGGATCCTTTTCTTCCTAGGTGAGAAATGTTGTTTTCAGGTAGTGGATCATATTTTTTCTTCAAGCATTCATCATTGGCATGGGAGCTCTTTCATCATGGGGGGGTTCATATTTTCATTTTCTTTTCCTTCATCAATTTTTCCTTCTCCTCAGTTTTCATTCAAGGGGGTGTTGGAGTAAATTAATTAATATTTACTCTAGTGCTTAATGCAAACTTAGGAAAAGATCATGTAGTTGTGATTGCGAGTGTTATTGCTTTAATTATGCATTTCAATTAGTCAAGTGCTTTACTCTTTGTGTTGAACACAAGATAATAACACTTAATTGATTCATACATTATGTTATCTCACTCCTCTCTCAATTAGAACTCCATCATTCAGGGTCTCATGTTGAATTTTCCTGAGTCTACACATAAGGATATTCAATCCTTCATTGTAATCATTCAGTAATCATTCAGTATTCAATAATCATTATTGTTTCACATATTTTGTTGTGTAATTTTTCATCTGTGTGTGACATGTTTCTCTTCAAAATATCATCCAGGGCTTGTGGGATCCCAATCATAGATTCTTTCAATTTAATTAGTCAAAAAAAGCGAATTAGAATGAATTGGGACATTATTAAATAGGATTTAATTAATTAGTCAGAAATGACGTATTTAGAATGACTTAATTAAATAATGTAAAATTACTTAATAGTAGAATATGAAAAATGATAATAATTAAATAATAAGATATTATTTAATCATTTAAGAAAGAAGACAAAAAATTAGTAAAAAGATGTTGCTCGCAGATTAGGACAATATACCCCCCTCTCTCTCTTGTTATATATATATATATATAACACTATTTTATTATAAATATTAATATATTAACTTTATAATAAGTATATATTATATATAATAAATTTAAATATATTAATAATGTATATTTTTTATAAATTTAACATGTTATATTAATATAATATATTTTGTAGGGTTCTTTCATTATCTTACATCTACAATCTTTGACAATTATAAAATCTGAAATGGCTAAAGAAATATTTCTTACACTTCAATTTGACTGAGGGGCTAACATGATTGGAAAATTATAGTCCATTCACCCTGCTCGCTTATACGTCGGGCCAGAAGGAAAAAATGCCTTCAATGTAATTAACTCACCAACAAAACTATTACCTTTTAAAAATATATATATTAAAAATTAAATAAAAAACAAAGCTCCAAAGGTGTGAAGCCAACCCATGTGTTCACCTCCCCTAAGCTCGTTTCTAATATTGTCTATCTAGCTATGCCACAAATGATGAATGATACTTAGAGTCCATTACCAGTCCATTACCACCGAAACGTCGCCCTCGTTTTCCACTTTATTTATTTTTTGGCCACAATTTTCAGCAGAGGAAAGCCAAGCCATTTTGACACTGCTTTCCTACATTGAGAAAGAATATTTATACATCTACATCTCAAGAGACACAACGTTTCGCATTTCATGTCGGCGGGCAACTGTTAGCATTCGGGCTTTATTTATCATGCGCCAAACACTCGCCATGACATCCTGTAGTTATGTCGAAGTCCAAAGTCTCACCGACAGTCATCCTGTATCCTTTGTGTTTCATTGTGACCTCTGTTATCAGGGAGATGCCCCACAGATGATACTTCATCTCTCACTAATATGTATTCCTTTGTTTCTCATGTGTCGCTATAACATTCTGATGTCGGGGAGACGTCCCATAGACATCTTATGTCATACCAAAATATACCCCGTGAAACATTTTTGGTCATAGAGACATAACCACCCTTTTGCCGATGAAATTAATCTTATTGATGAAATAAATTTCATCGGCAAGACTATGAATCTTCGAAAAGACTCATACCGATGCCAAATGTCTCGCCGAACCCGTTCCTCCAGATTACTCTATTCAGTGAGACTCATGCCGATGACCCTTTCTCTTGCTGATGCATATCTTTATCGGTGTGACATTTGAGTCGCAAGACTACATAGCTTCCTTTCGATAGCCTTTTGATGAAACCCCTTTGCATGTCGGTGAGACTGGAGGTACTCGCCAAGACCTCATTCCGAATACCCCTTTGTTTGGCCGAAGTGTTTGCTCCTTTCGTCGCCAGTCGGTGAGACATAAAAGATCTCGCTAGGACCTCACCCCGAAGAAAATCTCTTGCCGATGGGAAACCCTTAGTCACTGAAACAATAAAAGTGTCTTGCCAAAAGGCACCTGCATGCGAATTCCAATCGCTATGACATCCCTGAGATCTTGCCGATAGGCAACAGCAGACACATATTAACAAAATTGTATTATGGGTCGGGGAGACCTTGATAATCTCATGCCAATATGGACTATTACATGAAATACTCAGACCTAGATGGATTTTATGGGATAAAAATGGGCAGAATGTGAGCAAAATATTATGAAGAGAGGCCCTGAGTATATGGTGAGGACTCGATTGGAAAATTAGGGATATGAAAAGTTTGTGAAATTATTCAGAATTTTACAGTTCTAACAAATCCTACACAAACATAGACGTGCAAAGATTAAAGCGAGTAGAAGAATAGTGCACTTCTTTGTGTTAATGTTTACAAAGAACAGCAATCCAGTCTAGAAGATTGATAGTGCATGCAAGAGCTTGATAGTGTGGATTAGGAATGCTGCCAAACTGGACTCTAAAATGCCTAAAGTAGCATTCATCATTTGTGGCATCATTTGGGGTCACCTCTGACAAAGGTATTTTCCATCGCCCAAGGAAATATAATCCCATATCGTGGGATTGTTAAATACCACCTTCCTACCAGTTTCATTGAATTTAAGTCTTCATTTATGTTTTTTGCTCCCGAGGTAGAGGCATTCAAATCTATGGTGACTCCTACTTACAGAGCACCTCGTCATGTGTGGCGGCGAAACCTAATGTTGCACCGCAGTACCCAGAAATGGTTCAGTCTTAGAGTGGTGACCCCAAACTTGGCGGCGCATTTAGGAAATTCACTGTCCTATTTCATGCTTAGGTGTGAATCTACTGGGGTGAGCCAGGCTGAAATCAACCCTTTTGTATATCTGTTGCGCAAGAATACTTAATTTAACTTTTTGAGGTGTTTGGAATTCAAAGGGAAATTAGTTGTTTTGCTCATTCTTTGGTGTTTGCAGGTAGCCAGAGGCATTGACAGAGCAATCGCCTCCAATGCCATCCTTTTGGTGTCAATGACGAGGCCAGCATGTGCACTTGATTTCATTATTTTTCTCTTTCATCTACTTTCTTGAGTCAAAGAAAAATCTAACATAACTTTTTGTTTTTACAGAAATGGCGAGGGAAGAAATGTGTCTCTGTCTAAAGACATATTTCTTTGTCATAGCGGCAAACAAAAAAATCGCCGTTCAGGAGCTATACATGGACCTGACAAATAAAGGTGTATCTTGCTTCTTTGATGAAGATCCTCAATTCTTGCCAATAGCTGAAAAGTTCCCTGCTCGTATTTTTGAAGCCGCTGAGAAAGGTAGAGTAGCAGTATTGGTTATCTCCAAGGATTTTATCATATCGAAGTGGCCAATGCTCGAAGTTTCGGCCTTCCTCAAAGGTAAAAGTTCGGGTAAAAATCCCCACTTGAAAATACTGCCCTTGTTCTTCATGATATCACTAAACTTCCTTTCTGAAATTAAGGAAGACAACCAAAAATGGAAAAACTTGGGGATATCTGATGAGATTCGAGCTGAATGGCATCTTTCTTTAGAAGAGATAAGATCAATTAAGGGTTTAGTGTTCAAAGAAGTTGAGGATTTGGTCAGTTTTAGAGAGAAAGTTGTTAAAGCAATATGCTCCCTGCTACTTCCTGTCAAAGAGATAAATTAATGGCATGCAAGTCAAGATCAAGTAAGCTCACCATCTAACCCTACTTCTGCACAACTTTGCATTCAAATAAATACCAAGATTTTAAAAATTTCCATGGTGATTTTGTTTTGTATTGATTTTTCGGCATCCTTTCAACACCTTCTTAAGCCTCATCTTTCTTCAACAATTGTTAAGGCCGTTCTAGAGTATATTGCATTCTACATTATTTTCCATGGACCTGTTAACACTCCATTGTAGCACCTTCAATCTGCTCTACACTGAGCTACCCGCTCTCCAATCTGTCTTTCCAGAAAAAGTGGGGATTGTTCTTACAAGAGACTTAGGGATTTTGATAAATTGTGATAAGTTCATTTGCTTTAATCAAGGCGCTGTTCAATTCTGTTTTTTTCTAAAATTTTATTTGCTGCTCAAATCTACATTAAGAAAGGCTGCCCAATGGTGCTAAGTAATTTATATTCCGTTAAAAGATGGATGTAATCTCTATATGGGAGATGGGATGTAACAGAGTAAACATGCAGTTGATGGATAGGAAATGTTGGTGAAGGGAAAAAAAATCATCTGGAGGTCTTAGATGCTTACTTTGGATGCCTCTAAGTAGAATGAGCATTGGATTTCTACGGGTGAAATTGTATCAAGAGAGATTATTCCTTAAATCTAAATTGAATGTTCTAAAGTTTAGCCGATTTCAATTACCGTCAATAATTCATCATCGAAAATTTATCATGAAAAATTCAACTCATGGAAAATTCACCACCATGAATTGCTGGTGGTGAATTTTCCATGAGGTGAATTTGTCATGGCGGTAAATTTTCAGACGGTGAAGTGAATTGTTGATGGTGAATTTTCCTAAAACCAATTTTACCATTATATATAAAACTTATATTTCATTATGATTTTTATGTCCATTACTTTGATTAAGCAATTAGATAATTTGATTGGATGTTAAATATAATTTTAATCAACCTAAATCTTATTAAAATTCTGATGTTTGAATTTTTCAACAAAGATCTATGCTGGTTTCTTATATATGAAAACTGAATTATAACATTTTCAAAATAAAATTGATAATGTTTAATCACTTCCTTCTTTTTAATAATAGATCACTAATTGTAATCTGCAATAGTAATCAAAATAATAATAAACGGTTTAAATTAAAAACAGGCTATTACACTACTATGAACTGTGGTAATATTATGTCTCTAGGACTAAACCACTTTAATGGATAAAATGCAGATATATATTCTTTGAAAGAGATTATCTTGGAAATACTTGCTTTCCAAAAATGATGTGTGAGAAACTTAAATAGATTCATTTTTCATGTCTCATAATTGCAATTAGTCGAGTTATTAGTATAAACTAATAATGAACCAAAATTTGCCAAGAAAGAAAATTCATACAGAAACAACAAAAAATTGGTGAAAAGAAAATGAAAATGTTTTTAAGGCAGGCCTAGCGAGACATCTATTTGGTGTACGGGAAGATTCATGGAATTGTTTTTCATTTAGTTTACATATTGTTTATACAGTGTACATATCGAATCAAATGTCTGCTTCTGTTTCAAGTAACATTTTTTACATATGAACGTTCAACTACCTGTAAGATCTCTCAAAAGGAAGCTTCGAAATGACTGGCCGCATCATAATTGGCACATCCTTTTCAGTTGAAAAGTGATACTTTTATTGGATTTTAAAAAAAAATTATTTATTTATTTTATCTATTTTTGCAAAAACATTTGTGTTTGTCTTTTTCATGATTTCATACAATGCATATTATTGTTTTAATATAAATTCTTAAGGGTGAAGTAAAATGGATTCATTATTGTATAAGAGAACAATTAAGTTTTTACAATAGTGACATTTTAAAGATTATCAAGTTAACAAGTTCAAATGTGACTAAACTCGTACTTTGTGATGAGTTTGACTATGGTTAAACTTGTTTACATTAGGCTAGGAAATGGTATAAATTTGAAACCATTTAGCTAATTCCAAACTAATAAACTAACAAATAATATAACTCTACAAAAAAGTTTATTTTTGTGCTCATTGATATTTTTCCTTAAATTAATTAATAGTGTAGATGTCTTAAATATATCTATCTAAAACATGCTTGGGTGATCCCACAATACTAATTTAGAATTCCCTTCATGAAGGAAAATTGCAAAAATGCTCTGAAGAAAAAAATAATCAAGTTTTTAGGGGTTCGCTCGAAGGGGGGTTTGCATGAACCCAAAAAAGGATTCGGTTGACCGCGCACCCCTCCCCCCCTTTGAGCGAACCCCTTTGTGATGCCATCCCCCTTTTGGCACTTCTTTTTAATGAAAGCGAAGGAAAACTACAAAAAAGGGGGTTCGAGCGAACCCCCCTTCACTCGAAGGGGTCCAAAGGGGTTCACTCAAAACCCCCTTTTTTTCCCTTCTCCCCCTCCTTTCTCTTTTTACTATAGAATTTTGCACTTTTAGGCTTAGATTGATGATGAAAATAAAGGAAAATTCACAGACCCAACTGGATGATGGTAGTCCTCAAAATGAGCTATCTATTAAATATAATTTTAGTATATTTTGGTTTTATTATGCAATTTTTTAATTTAATTAAACATAGGTTTTTCACCAAAAATCAAGCTCTTTATTCTACACATGTGGAAAAATAGCAGATTATCAAAAAAATATCTAAAAAATATCTATGCACTAGATATTGATGTTCTTGATCCAACAAAAAATAATAATAATTTTGATACATATAAAAAAAATTGTGTTAGCAAGTAAACCTGTCTAAATTGTAACTGGTTTGACTTCAAAACTTAATTAAGAAAAAAAAATCAATAAAACACTATGAAACCAATTGCATGCGCTAGATATCATAGTTACAAATCTAAATTCGGAAAAATTAGAATTTTATCCTTCATAGAAAAAAGTTAGTTGTTAGCAAGTACACGTCACTGTTTAAAAATGGTGTTTACTATTAAAAACTAGTTTTCGAGGGAGAAGAAAAAAGAAACATGCAATTTGATTCCAATTTTTTTAAAGAATATATATTTAGAATCTACAAACAAAATGTCACACATCACTAGTTTGCATCATCTTCAAATTCCTCATGGTTTAGCAGCTATAGGTGCCCGAAAGTGAAGATTTAGTTAAAAAAAATCAATTCAATGTCTAGTTTGGCCAAAAAGTGTAAACCATTATTGTGGGATCACCCACTTAGAGATATTATTCTTGAGATTCCTATCTATTCTCAATAACAATT
>VDFB02051926.1:0-77445 GCA_007258455.2 Sequoia sempervirens | reverse complement strand
CTAAGGTGGTAAGTGGTGTTGGAGAATTTTTCCTAAGGTGCGCCCAAGGTAATATGTGTGAGGTGAATGAAGATAATATGCTAAGGCGTGATTTTAAATCCCCTCTTCAAGTAATATGCGCCCAAGGTGATACATGTTAGAAAATATTGCAATGTGATTTGTGGAGGTAATGCCTAGGCGTTGGAAGTGAAGACTTCTAAGCACAAGATGAATATTCCCCTTCACACACATTAAGCGCCTAATATGTTGAGTGAAGAAAAATGAAATATTTCTAAGGCGTTAGAATTTTAAATAAAATTGCCTTGCAAGTGTGGAGTAAAATGCTAGTGTGGAGTGGGAAATAAAATGTGCTAGGCGCCTTCAGGATTAAAATTTTCTAAGTGAGGTTGATGTTTTTCTCACTGGCAATGAACCAAAATTTTCTAAGGCAACTTCTCAAAGTGCAAGATGATTTAAAATTTTTTCTAAGGCAAAAATATTTTCTTCCTTAGAAAATATGCCTAGAGATCAAGGTAGTGAAATTTTCCTTCGCGAAACACGAGCAAATTTTCTCAGTGGTGAAGTCGGAGAATGATATTAATGCAGGATGAATTCAAGTTCCTCAAGTCAGAGCAACACAGAATGATCACAGGTGAAGAATGGATTTAATTTGACAGAATAATATTTTCTAAGGTTCAAAATTCAAAAATTAAATGAACCCGTTCGTTGGGTACCCATGGATTCGAAGCATTCTGGAGAAAATTCTCTTCTGGGTACTGAACATTTGCGATGATAGATGGATTTCCAAGTCTTCCACACTTCACCAACACTTTCTCAGTGAAGAATTTAATTAGTACTCAAATTGTGAATTTTCCTAAGGGAAAATTTAAAATTCTCTAAGGCAATTTGAATAAAATGACTTTTCAGAGTGAATTTCTCCGAGTGATTTGAATTTGAAGTGAGTTACCTAGATGATTTTGATTGAATTCTTCGAAGATGAAATTTCTAGAGATGATGAGCAGTTAAATTCGAATTCAAGTGACGGAGTTCCGGCTGGTGAATTAAAAAGATGAATTTAAATTAAATTTTTTGAAAATAAATTCAAAGATGCCAATCAAAGTTGAACTTCTAGAAGAACAAGATTCCTGACGTCGAGAGACAAGTGTCAGAAATACCAGAGGGAAAATTCGAATTCTTGAAGTGGAGTAGTGGAAGTTTAATGCACTGGCTAAAATTGGCTCCTTCTAGAATTCGATTTTGAGCTATAAAATGAAGAAGTTTCTCACTTATTTTTCACAGCTGGAGAATTCGATTTTCTCTGAGATTGACATTGTAGTGAGTTACTGAAGACTGGAGCTTGAAGAAGTTCGAATTCTTGCAAGGCTGAAGTGTTGCAGAAGAGAAGCTGAGAGGGGCGACTTGACTAGAGTTGGTCTCCAAAATCTGAAGTGGAGAAATTCGAATTTCACAGGGAAGTTTGCTGAAGTTGCTAAGACTGCTGGAGAGGGACGCACTTGCTGGTTGCTGATTGAGTTTGCTGATTGCTAAGAGCTTGAGTTCGAAATTGCTGATTGCTAGAGCTTGAGTTGTGTTGAAGATTTGGATTTGCTGATGCTAAGAGGGGCGCCTTGAAGTGAAGGTATTTCAGATTGTCCAAAAGGGTGCGAACTTGCTGATTGCTGATTGCTGGTGTAAAGTACGAATTTATCAAAGTTGCAGATTGGAGTTGCTGAAGAGTAGTGAAGTCACTGAAGTCTACTTAGAAACCTTTTCTAAGTGTTGAAGTTCAAGAGAGGAAGCTGAGATGGCTGAGGCAAGGGTGACTGGCAAGGATAACAACGGTGCATCCAGGCAAGCAGTTGTCAAGAAACTGAGCAAAACATTCATGCCGGAGTCAAAGTTCATTTCAAAGCTGGGCAAGCTGACGGACACCAACCTGGGCTCCGTCAACCTAGAGACCTTCAAGAACAGAATGCTGGGAATTGGCAGTCATCGACCTTCTACCACCTCGCACAACATTGTCCGAAGCGGATTATATGCAGTTGCTGGTTTCCCGCCAGCCATTCAGTATTCGGAGCTGATGATGGAGTGCGCCAATTATTACGACAATGATCACAGATCGATCATGTCACCAGATGGCCAAGTACTAGCCAATCTTACTCCAGCGGCCATTGGTGAAGCTTTCGGGATCCCGGTGCACAGGAACATGATTTACAAATCCAGAGAGCGAGCGGAGCGAATGTACGCTTCTGCTTTCGAGAGATGCATGGAGACGATCAACACCCACTGGATGAGCACTCCCAAGCCTTCTCGTACAAAGCTGCCGAAGCAAATCATAGCGGAGGACTTGAAGCAGGAGTACTGTGATCTCATCATGATGCTGAGCAGGGTTGGTGGTTGTGCATAGTCCTTCATTTTCGAGCCTTGGATGTTTTACTACATCAACCTCGTGCTGGAAGGGAAGGATTATGTCAATTGGGCCGAGATGATAAGTGATAATTTGCATGAGCAGCTCCTGAGCCTGAGAAGAACGAAGACATTTTACATGAGCTCTTACATCATCTATATGTTGGCACGTATGACGAAGTACAAAGGGATCTCTTACAAGGAACCTGTCGGTTGTGGCTCCCACCAGTTTAAAATATATGATGCCTGTCCACAGTTGCATTTGGCGAGCACAACTCACTACAAGCGTGTCAACGATTCCTTCACCATGTATATCACGAGATTGCTTCAGGAGCGGTTACATCACAGAATCTCGAGGGATGCCCAAGAGCTGATTGAAAGGTATGGGTGCTGGTTCATACAGTTTCCCAAATTTTCTTACATTAGGCTGCAAGGTTTTTCATCGTACCCATATAGGATGCCTAAGTACCCAACGGATAGAGTTTTAATGCTAGAGATATCTAGGCAATTGCTTGCCTATGATAAGATTCAAAAGAAGAAGAAAAAGGGAGGTATTGAATTCCCAATTGTCATGGGAAACTCGGATGAGGTGTGTCCTTCAATACAGGCAGCTAGAGAGGCTGAAAGTGAACTTCAATTTTATCATTTCTCGTATCACACCAGTCGACAGCACTACGATCCACATCATAACATTAAATGGGTACTGTCAGAAGAATTTAAACATAAGGCCACCATTGAGGATTATTGGGCTGATGCAGCTGATGAGATTGAAGTAAGGAAAAGGATGTTCTCTCGGTTGCCGATTACTTTGATCAGGGAGTGTGAAGTTGTACCGGTTCCAGACCAGGTGAACAAAGATATGGACGTTGTCCATCCGGATTATGCAGCTGTTAGAGATACTCCACTTCCACCTCCAGATTGGTCAGAACCAGAGATTGCTGATTTAGATACACTTTCTATTCCGGTCCTGACATTCACTAGAGCATGGGTTGATAGGCGTGTAAGTAGATTGAAGAGTAGGTCAATTGCCTTGACTTACAATATGATGGGAGATCACAGGACGCCCACCATTGGCAGAAAGAAGCAGATCACACGAGGTCCAGAGTCTCGAAAGAAAGAGCTAGTTCGACAGGAGCCTACTCAGCCAGAACCTCCACGAGTCACAGTTGCATCACCATTGGAGACACATTCTCCAAGTATACAGGAGGTCTCTTTATTTGCTGATCAGAGGAATGCACTGAATCAGGTGCAAGTGGTACAGGATAATATTCAGCCTCCACGGAGAGAGTCGGTTGGCCAGAGTGTCAACGCACCTGTTAGGGCTGATCAGCAGGATGATGAGGGGACTATTACTGACCCTCAGTTTCGGCAGGAGTTAGAGGCGGCTATGAATGATGATGATGATATTGTTTCAGGAGACACTCAGCCACTTGAGGACGATGAGCCTCGCCAGAATGATGTAGAGGTTGAGCAAGTTAGAGAGGTAGAGGCACAAGAATAGCAACCCTTTGATATATAGTACGATGTGCCTGATTGGCTTAAGGATAGGATGAGAAGAAGCCCCAGCGAGGAAATTGATCCAGCAGTTGAGATGGAAGAATTTTTGAACAGGATCAGTGCACCTCCATAGAAGAAGAAGGCAAGAAAATTTTCGAAAATCTCCACTGAAGAGGATGGTTCCCGTACTCTTCACGTTGCCGTGCCTCAAGTTGATTGTGACCGAAATGAAGCAGTGCCTGAGAATTATGTGGTCACGACTTTGGATTTGGGACGCCCCACTGGTGCACAGATAGTAGAGGAGTGTGATAACTCCTATCTTGCCCTCAAAGACAGATTATTCAAGAAGGAAGGAAAATACAAAAGGTTGAAAAGAGAACACAAGGCCTTAATTGGGTATGTACAACAGTTGTCTCGTTCTCGAGGGCAGGATATTCCAGTTATAGAGCCTCCAGCAGAGATACCCAGGGAGTCCATCAATGGCTTGATGGAGATAGGAAAAATGGCACAGGAAGCAGACAAGTGGGTCACAGGAGTTCGTGCTGAGATTGAAAAGTTTATGGAGGACCTTGCTTTTGCTTTTCAGCAGGCCTCTAGTATTTTGGCACGGATGGAGGCGGTTGATCATGCTTGGGGCAATGCTTCTGTCTATCAGAGTAAAGTAATTCAGCGTCTTGAGGCATTGAGGCATGTCCCTTTGCGATTGCTGATTGATGGAGGTGTCATTCAGGAGAATGACAGATATGATTTCTCGAGATGGTATTCTTCAGCGATCACGGGGCGTGGTTTCTTCGACGCGGCATAGGCGGATTCAGCCAGGGTACATAAAGCTATGGCCAATATTATTGATGGAGTTCAGAATACCTTTGAGGCCATATTTGCTAGGCGGCTGAATCCAGATGAGGTTAATGTTGATAATTTGAGGGGTAGGCTGGTGCCTTTCTTTTCAGATGTTAAGACCTTTGTACAAGATGATTTCGAGAATACTTCTACTTTCTCCGCCTTGATCTAGAGCACGCAAGATTCTTTGGCTGCTTGGAGGAAATCTTATACGAGGCATGAGCATTCAGTCACAGTGTTAGAGTTTCAGCTAGATTGTGTTCCACCCATTTCAGTTCAGAAGGTTGAGGCTATACTTGGCAGATTTGTTGAGCTTGCAGCTAGAGAGAAGGAGAACGGGAACACACTACTGGACGAGGATCTTCTAGAAGATTGATTGTGGGCATTTATTGCCTTTACTATTTTTGGGAGTGAGTGGGAATCTTTGATTCATTTAATGTACCACTCCCTATTCTGGCAGTTTTTAGGGTTAGGGCTGAGGTGGCACGATTCTAGCCACTCTATTGATTGTAACCCTAGCCGTCTTTTGGGACTTGGCTAGCTATATAAAGGGGGAGTCCCCCTCATTTGTAATTCATTAGATTAGAGGCAGATATCAGACATTAGCAATAGAGCTAGAGACTAGAGAGTAGAGCATTGTAGACATTTTGCATAGTGTGGAGAAGAAAGAAAGTTTTCCCTTTGAAAACTTTTGTGGAGATTGTTGTGTAGCACTTTTCATGATAATAGATCTTTTCATTGATGGTGGAATTCATCTTGTCATGAATAGCTAGCAAGGTCTCTTCTTCCTTTCGTATCCAAGTAGCGTAATTTTCATGCAAGTAGTTTACTTTGATGTGTGGTGTTTTATTGAGGTAGCTTCACTTTATTCCATACCACTAGCAACTTGTTGATGATAAGTTCGTCTTGCGTGGTCCACTGGAAATTATCTTGAGTCTAACTTCGATTGTGGTTTGTATGCTTATATGCGTCGTTGTGATGGTGTACGTATGCTAAATCATAATTTGAACATCCTTTGCTATCCCTTTGAAGATTGCACCAATTTTGCTGAAGCTGTCCGATGTGAGGCTAGGTGAGATTTGGTTGAAGTTTACTAAAACGAAGCTCCACATATCCTGCATTTAGGATAGAACATAAGTTTCTTAGGCCCTATACTCTTTACTTTCTGCATATTTCTGATTAGTTTTTAGGAAAACGTACTACATTGCCAAATCATACGCGCAAGAATTCCTTTCAAATCATACACGGACTGCTAACTGCAAGAAGTCTGAACAATTGTGTAAGTCCCCTCGTAAGAACACAGCAATACACATCAACCAAACTGGGTCTATTCGCATTAAAGGAACCTTGGAGTTGAAAGCATGAACTCACTCGCAATCTTAGCATGCTGAATACTTTGTTCAAGAGAGAATAGAGTATCCGTTGGGAAACTTTGTTCTGTGTTGGTGCGGTCTCAAAAACCACGTCAACAGTACCCGTTAGGGTTAGTGCTTAAAACCAAAACAATGCAGAATTCAACTCTAACCAAGAATGCGCCGGATGACGACGAGCATATGGTCAGAGGATCTCAATGCAATGCGAAATAAAAACTCTAACCAAGAATGCGCCGGAGGACGACGAGCATATGGTTAGAGGATCCCTAACATCTAATATGCAGAAAGTAGACTCAACACCCAGAATGTGCTTTCAAACCCGGAGTGGGAATGGAGCTACCATAGGGCGGAGATGTAAGATGTTACAATGCAATTCAGAGTAATTAGGCGGCAAGCCAGCCTCTTCCACTTATCCAGTGGGAAATACAGTAAAGTAAAGAACATAAGAGAGAATGTTGACAGTACTATTGTTCAGCTTACAAAATATCAGAAGATGCCTGCAATGAACAAGATTAGAAGCTCTCCACTGCTGCAATAATAGATATGATCATTCCAAGATTAATTATGACCTTCCAGACACAAACTCTTCACCAAAATGCAAATTACTCAAGACTAATATAAGAGACCAGCAACTTGAAATGCTAAACCAGCAACACAGAACCTCACTAAAATGCTCATATATCACTCAAAACTGACCCAAATGACTTCAAATGTGATGCAATAGACCCTCAAAATGATGGCGCCTAGTTTAGTAATGAGAAAGGGCAGCTAAAAGTGGCTATTAATTAATGGTACGGATCCCAAAGCACTCCAGAAAGGGCGCTCTACAAGGAATGACGAATTTGCTTTATAAAATCATAAGCTTCATATTAAAATCTGCAAATATTCATGAAGGGTCGCTTCCAACAGAGAAAACCAACGAGACAATACCCAAAACAACTCTTTTTGTATTTTTTGATTTATGAGTGAAACTATAGATTCAGCCCTGTTATCAGCAACTCCAGAAAATGACATAAAATGCAATAAACTGAACTACATAAGTAAACCCAAACTACAAATGCAAACCTCACTACAAAATGTCACTCAAACAAGCAACCCTCTCCACTAGGTGCTATCTCTCAAGCACGAAGTCGAGCCAAGGCTAGGAGGCATTCATTCCTCGAAGCAATCCTGTTACCATTTCGGCAGCATAACAATATAGAAGTCATAAGATAATAAAATGAGGACCCGAAGCTTCCTTTTATAATTTTGAGAAAGCCTTCCAGAAGCTTCTAGAAAACAAACCCTAATTTCAAATTTGAATTGACTCCTTTTCCCTCCAGTTTGGGCGCCCCCTTTCATAAGGTTGAATTTTGACTTTATAAAAAATCTCCTCTTCATAAAATGGGGTCCTTTTCTCCAAGAAGTATTTTTGACTTTAGAAATATCAAAATAAATCCTCATGAGATAACCACCCTCAAAGTCCCCTTTTTTAAAATAACTTAAAGTCATATTACTAGGACAAGGGGGTATTTTATAAAATAAAACATTATTGACTTTAAATGACTTATTTCTCCAAAATGAACCCCTTAAGCCAAAAATCAGAATTACCCAATTAATTGCCAGAAAAGGAAAGCCTACTGAGCTGATGCTGACTGGACCACTGCTAAAAATAGAATTTACTAAAAATAGTAAATTCAAGAAGTTGCTCAGAATGCAACGCATGCGATACCATTGTGAAGTTTTCTGAAAACCCAGAAAGAGTCCGCAATCCAAAATCCCAAACTCAGAGATGTAGCCGTCATAACTTACTAAAAATAGTAAGTTCGGAAAGGTTGCCCGAAGTAGTTGCAAATCATACCTCTGCGAAGCTCTCTGAAAACCCAGAAGGAATCCAAAATCCAAACATCCAAACTCCAACAAGCAGAACCCTGAATCTTCAAGAGAACCCATCAAACAGTCTGAAACCCTAATTCTGCCACTGACCAGCCAACAACACACTGGGAATAGGCTACCAATCACTGAAAAGTGAAGTGCTAAAAACGGGGACATTACACCAAAGTTGCAGCACTGGAAGAATTAACAAACTTGGATCAGCTATCCAAAGATGAATTACATGGGATTCTTGCTGCCTATGAAATGAGGATTGAGGGGAAGACACCACAAAATGAAATTTCTTTCAAAGCATCTAATAAAGAAAAAACTAAATATGGTTCATCAAATAAGAAGTTAGGTGATAATGAAGCAGAGGCCTATTTCATGAGGAAGCTTATAAAGGGAAAATGAAAGTACAAAGGAAAATATCCTTTTAAATGTTTCAATTGTGGAGAAGTTGGACATTATGCTTCAAATTGTCCTCAAAGTGATAGTAACTTAAGTGACACAAGGATGAAGAAGAGATATACACAAAGAAAAAGGGGAAGAAAAATTCTAAGTACAAGTCAAAAAGGAGATCTCAAAAACACAAAAATAGTTTCTATTCAAAGAAAGATAGCAGCACTTCTAAAGAACATAGTGAAGGATGCTCCAGCAATGGTGAAGAAGAAATATTGTTCATGGCTGAATGTGAAGGTGCTGATCAAGAATGTGATGAAGAAGAAGAAATTGATCAAGAATGCAATGAAGAAGAAGAAGAAACAGATCTAGAGGAAGAACTTCATTATGCATACAGGAAAAATGAAGAATTGAAGAAGAGGGTTTACCAAGCATAAACTAAAAACCAAGGAGTTAACTAAAAGTTTGGAGGAATTAAACAAGATAATTGAAGATTTGAGGGCTCAATTTGTAGAGGCTGAACAAGTTGAGAATGAATTAAAGAACAAGATAAGTGCAAAAGAGAGAGAGTGTGACAAGCTGGAACAAGAAGTTGTAATGCTGAAAAATGAATTGAATAAGCCAAAAGAGAAATGTACTAAGTGTGATGAGTTTGTCACAAGTTTCCAAGAAAATGAAAGAAGATTTAACTCTAGGCAGTTTTATTCTTTCTATGGATATTGCTATTCATGCAACTATTTTGGACACAAAGCAATAAATTGCAGATTTCAAGCAAGTAATGGTTCAAGTTTCACTAGGAGAGACTATAATTCATTTAGTCATGACATTATGTGTTTTAAGTGTAACAATTTTGGACACATAGCACGATTTTGTAGTTGTGACTTTATGGAATCACCTTTACAAGATATGAAGAAGAACACCATGGAAAAGGAAAGAAAGTCTACAAAAGTTTGGAGAAAGAAGATAGATACAAGAAATGAAGAATCCAATGCAAATTCAATATGCCTTTTCTAAAAGGAAGCATGAATTTAGGGGGAGCTAAGTTGAACATTGTCTTTCAGTCCACTGAAAAATGAAGTGCCTCTGTCATGTCCCCGAATTGGAGGTATGGTGATTTAATTAAATTATTTAATTAAGTTGTCCAAATTATTGATAATTTATGAGGATAGCTTAATTGATGATTTAATTAAATCAAGAGATGTTATTAATTAAGTTATTCCCATAAAATAAAATATCAAAAGGGATGACTTATTATTTAATTAATTTAATAATAAAAAGTGACTTAAGTGACTTAATAATAAAATAATAAAATAATAAAGTCACTTAAGGAATATTTCTGGAATCTTCTAGAAGTCTCTTGGTGATAAGGTTGAAAAAAGTATAAAAAGAGGTTTTGGCTATGCATTTGGACATCAAGAGTTGAATACCCTTTTTCTACTACACTGCTGAAGCTGAATGCTTAGCTTATTGTTTTCCAGTCTTCGTTTGTGAAAGACCAAACCTAGCTGGTTAAGTGCCAATTTCGGTTGTGCAACACCAACCCTAGTTGGAATTGTGGAGGAGTTACTTCAGACTTCTCAATTGGGTCTCAATTGTGCAAATTCTGTGGCCAAGGGCCAAATTTGGTTGGTACGAATTGGAGAGCAAAGTTCTGATTTTGTTTACAGTCATCTAGCAACCATTGATGGTAGAACGATCTCATTTATATCAGCTCGTGTTTGCATCAGTTCTCATGGAGGATTAAATCATTTTATGTTAGGCGACTTGGTAAATGATTGTGTTGCTGGTGGAGGTCGATTCTAATGTTAACAATTTATATTTTGCATCTGCAAATCAGAACAGGGGCAGCCATGATGAAGGGGCGATTTTGTGTCTTAAGCCCAAGATAAAATCCAAGAAAAATCAAGAGGCATCGCTGGAGGTTCAGGAAGATAAGCGCAGTAAATTGGGAAGCATTAGCTTCATCAAAGGGAAGAATCGAATTATTTTATGAAGTCTGCAATCACTTCCAGGTTTCATCAATTTATATAGTTTGATCATTGTAGTGACTTTGCATCTCAGTTTAGGGTCTGCATTGTTGAGCATTGTATTGATCATAGTTTCATGCTTTGTAAGCATCAATATCAGATTGTAAGATCTTTGAATACATTGAAATCAGTTATTTGCATTTGTCTTGTATCTTATTTGGATTGGAGTCTTAAGGGCTGTATTGTAACAGCCATAGTCTTTGTAACTTCAGTCAATGGTGATGCATATTTAAATCACAATTAAGCATTGTAAAAGGCGTTGTATTGGCATATAAGAGTATAGGAGGATTGGCTGCTAATTGTTTGATTAAATGCCATGTAGTCCACTCATCTTATCAGCATTAACAGTTGGCATACAAAGTGTTTGTAAAAATGTCTTATTGCTGTAGGTGCTTATTTGCATAGTTAGTTTCATGTATATGTATTTGAAAATACAAAATTATATTGTATTTCATGTCAAGTCATTTAATAGTTTCTTAGAGCATTGTTGGGAAGCATTTTACTTCATTGGCATCCATCAAAAGTATTTCAAAATACATACTGAAATCAATTACCAGCAAATTGAAGATTGCATACAAAGTGTTTGTCAAAATTCCAAAGGCAGAAAATCAGTGTTTTTGGGTCAGATTTGGCAAGGCATTGTACAGCCTCAAAATGTTGAAATGAAATCTACTTATAGATTGGTATCTAAAGAAGATAATGAATTGGCTTCCATTGTTGGAAATTGTATTGATGTCAAAATAAAGAAGTATCCATGTAGAATTTTTTTTTCAGATGCCAAGGAATGAGGAAGTAAGAGAAAGATGAGTATTAGTAAATGGGGGCATACATTCAGGGGGAGCTATACACTGTATCTTGTAGCTCTATGGAACAGAAAAAGCAAGACATTATTGGAAGACCCTTTGCCCTTGATGTCAAAGGGGGAGAGAAGTAGAATGTGGGAGAGTTAAAAGAGATGACAAAAAGATAGGTTGCCATCAATGACAAAGGGGGAGATTGTTGGAAATGTTGTCATTGATGTCAAATGCCACAAATCGTGCAGATATGCTAAAGCAAGATATGAAGAACATGGTATGTGGATGATCAAATTAACATGAAGATATGAAGAACTTTGATCGATGTTTTAAACAAGAACCAATGATTTGATCATTAGATTCAGAACTAATTTCTTAAACAAGAACTAATGATTTGGTCACCAAATTCAGATTCATGCTCAGATCTGAAGATCTTTTGATATATTCGATACATTAACAAATTGGATAAGACATGAAAAGATTGAACTAAGTAATCTTTTGATATATTCGATACATTAACAAATTAGTTAAGACACAAAAAGATCGAACTGAGTATAATACGTATTTGTTAAGTCAAAAGGAATATAATACGTATTTGTTAAAAGGAGCGGCTGCTCAGCAGATGCGAATGAAGGGATAAGAGGTCTTCATTAAGCATAGACATTTTTCACAAAACAAAAGCTCAAGACGTCATAAACTAATTTCCCTAAAATGCCAATTAGTGAAGAGATATGGCATGGCATGAAGAAGAACGTCTTTCTGAAAGAACACGTGATTTCTTCTCTTAAATGCCTTTTGTTTGAAGAGTTGGAAAATCAATTATAAGGAGTTGTGTCGGTCTGTTTCTAACAAAGACGTGTTGCATCCAAAAGACACATCTCTCTAAAGGGTTCGAAGCATTTTCTGAAGCGATGTATTCTTTCGATTGAAGGCTGAATTGTTGTAATCTATTTGATTAAAGATATATGTTATATTTACACACATTCAATTAACATTGATGAAGAGAAAATAAAATCAAATAATTCGATTTAGTTATGAAGAGGAAGACTTTCAAAAGGTACAAGAACAGACATGATCTTTCATAAAGAGGTGTGCAACTATTGAACAATATACATATGAGATATCCAAATCAAAGCTGTTGTGTAATTGAGTTGTCAAAATCTGAAGTCCCATCTCCTTGTGTGGGCTAAGTGTGAGATTATTCATCACCAAAGGCAGATTGGAGGATTGGGATAGTGCAGGTCAGATTGAAGGCATCATCTTGCAACCATCAAGTCAAGGTTGGTGCCTTGCATTAGGGGCTGGTGCTCCTTGTAGGTTGGTGCCTACTAAATAATTAAGAGGTTTGGGTGTCCCTTGTAGGTTGCAGCCTACTAAATCATCTTCTTTGTAAAACAAGTAGGTTGGTGCCTACTTCCACTTGTAAAAGTCATTTAAAGTTTTCAATAAATTTGTGTCAACTTGTGTAAATTGATTCATATCAAAAGGTTGATGTTGATAAGAGTTTAAGTTCGTTTAGAAGGTTGTAAAAGTTGATTGTAATAAGTTTGAAAAGATTCAGAAGTGAAAGTTTGATTGATTTACTGATTCACCCCCCCCCCTCTCAGTAAATCTTTGTGCTCTTCACTAAATAGTTGGTTGTCATTTTAGCCAGTACAAAGTGTTGTTTTTGTGTTTAGATTAGCTGTTTTATCCTTAAATTTCTGAAAGTCTCTTTTGCAAAACATGACTATTAACAATCTGCTGCGTGCATCTGAGGAAGAACGTAGGCACATAATCATTTTCATTTACACAAACCCCCCTCGATGAATTTTGTATATGTGCATATTTGTATATCTTGTCTATAGTTTTAGTCTAAGGTAAATTTAATGTAGTTTTAAGTTTAGTTTAGATCTCAGGGAGCGTCCCCTTCGAATTTGAAGAGAGGTTTTAATATTTATCTTACACAATGTTCCATTTTGGATTATCTTGCAAAAGAAAAATTAAAATACTAATACTTTTCAAGTAAAAATTTATAGAAGACTTAACGTTGCTTTGTAAAATATCACAATGCAAATTAAACTTTCAGGTAAATTATTTTTAGATCTGTCAAAATTTCTCTGTCAAAACTTCTTCAAGTAGTTTGTTAGGTACTTAAAAGTGAGTGAAAACAAACAAATCATTTTTTTTCTTAATATATTTGTTAAAATGCTCCTATGCTTATCTTAGTTTATATTAAGAGCATTCTGTTTTCATGCATTTCATTCGGTAAAGTATCACTGTGACTCGCTGTTTTTTTTGAAGCAGTAATGTCAATTTTGATCGGCCTTTAAATTTTATTTTATTTTTGTGAAACTAGATTATATCTTTGAGTTATAAGGTGGTTTGTGGTGTTGGTATTGTTAGAACCTGGTTTAAAACACAGACAATTTGACCTCTCATTTTTGAAGTTTGTTGTTGGTCATAGACTTTTACAGGAATCCTGTTTAAGATGGGCAGAATGAAATTATTATGGTATCAGAGGCTTTTTCTTGCCTGGATTTTCATTTGGTATCATTGTACTGTTTTACACGCCCAAAATCATTCAACGCCAACTATTCTGAAGATTGGGGCTCTTATTTGCTTGAACTCGAGAACTGGGAAGGCCATTAAGATGGCTCTAGAGCTTGCATTGGAAAAAGTAAATGAAGATCCAAACATATTGTACGGTACAAAATTGGAATTACTTGTGCCTGACTCTAATTGTAGTGTGCTTCAAAGTGCTGCTTCAGGTACGAATCTTCCATTGATGTTGGTAAAGCTTTTGTTAATGCATCTACATTTGGGTTTGAATTTTATTTTAGGATGTTGAAGTTAAGAGAAAGAGAATGCTTTGTTAGCATAAAAAATTCAAAAGTGAGATCTAAGACTGTATTACCCATGTGGATAAGCAATGATAAGTCCAAGAACATAAGTTCCATATGTTTTGTTAAATTAGGAACTTGGAATTTATATAACTAACCTCATATTAGTCCAAAACTGATTGAAATGCACATAAAATTTAAAAAACCAGTGACAAATTCATATTTTTGTTGTAATTTGTCAATGAAAATGGATCCTTAAGGCAAGATCAATTCTATGAGAAGAGGGTATTTTGCTCATTGTTTCATGTGTTTATTCTGTGTTTGGGATCTTTTACATGATTTACAGTGGTTTAGGGGATGCAAAACTTAAAAATTGTCCATGATTTTGTTTGAAGATCAACACATTCCGAACATAAGGAACTCGTCTTAGTTGGATTAATATAGAATATAAAACTTTTCTAGAAGTATTGTTTTTCTTCTGCTTTGTTTTCAACATTTCTTCTATCAGACAGGTAAGGTATTCATTTCAGATGGAAAGAAACTCATTTTCCTTTGTGTCTCTAATTATTTCCATCAGCCTTTTAGGTTGCTTGTGACAAGTAATATTTTGGTCACATTCAATGAGTTCTTGCACATTATGCTTCTGAAAAATCATTTTTTTTTCGTAGACCAGTTGCAAAAAATAGTCAAAATTTGTAGCAACAAGTCTAAGAGGAACTAAAATATATGTACAGGTTAAACTGATTAAGAAGAAACTTTTAGAGAAAAGGATGGTTTAGTTTGCTGTTGATAAGCCTCTTTTTGATGTGGTCTCATGTCAAACTTGATAGGCAGTACTTGATGTTGATCTGTGACTCTTGTTGAAGAAGCAGTTATTGAGATGTTTATAAATTAAGGCAGTGATTGATCTAGTACAAATTACTTATTTGATCCTTTGTTGCTTTTGGAGTAAATGCCTTTATGTTTTTTTAATGTTTGTGTGAGCTTTCTGGCCTGTTTGGAATGTTACACAAGTTACATTTGCTACAAACCATTTTCCCTTTGGCAGTGTTGTGACCATTTCACACATCGCCCCATTACAAATGGGGACCCCCTGTTTTTGCTTTTTGCCTCGGTGTTGCAGTTGCATGTCACTTGTCTTTTTATAATGAGGTCATCATTTTGAGGGTTCCAAGTTAGTCAGTCTGCCGAGAGTCATCTGAGCCAAGTCAAGAATCCATGCTTGAATCAGCGCATAAACGTCACCATCGTGCTTAGAGGGCCTGGGAGACGAAGATCGACTGTCATTTCAGTCAAATCCGACACTTCCAAATTTTTAGGGTTTCTCACCCCGGGCCCCCTATTTTTTAGGACCTACTTTTTTGGCACTTTTGGGCAATTCTGGGATCCCTATTTTTTAGGGTCTATTTTTGGAAAGTTGCTATTTTTGGAAAATTTCTATTTTTGGAAAGTTTCTATTTTTAGAAGGGTCCCGAGTTCTGAAAACGCACTCAGAAGTTCAAAAAACTCAATAGATCTCTCAGAAAATCGAAATGAAAATTTGAAATTTTTCGAAAAATCTGGAAAAAACAAGTAAAAAGCGTGAAAAATCAGACCAAGAACACTCGAAATCTGGAAAAATCAGTCAAAACCAGTCCGAAATCAATCAGATCTGAGGACAAAACCATGGAAAATCAGCTCTCAAATCATGAAATTCATTTGAAATCTGTTCAAGTCTGAAATCTGCCATGGGAAATGAAGGAAAAATGAAGTTTGTGAAAATCTGGAAGTCATGAAGTTCGCCCAGCAGCAATGGAGAACATCCTTGGATCTTCCAAAGTCCGCCCAGCATATAGCATGCCCATCCTTGCATCTTAGAAAGTCCGCCATGCATCTTGAAGGCATATCCTTGCATCCTCCAAAGTCCGCCCTGCATGTCCAAAAGGTTGATGAAGTCCGCCATGTGCAAGGAAGTAAGTGCCAAAGAGTTTAGAAAGTCCGCCATCTTTGTCCTTGACCCCTTGGAAGTCCGCCATCCACTAAAGGACACATCCTAATGATCTTGGAAGTCCGCCATATGCCAAGAGGTTCGTCCTAAAAGGTCTTGAAGTCCGCCATATGCTGGAAGTGTAATGTCCCCGTTTTTAGCACTGCACTTCTCAGTGATTGATGGCCTATCCCCAGGGTGCTGTCGGCTAGTCAGAGGCATAATTAGGGTTTTCGACTGTTTGGCGGGTTCTCTTGAAGATTCAGGGTTTTGTTTGTTGGAGTTTGGGTGTTCGGATTCTGGATTCCTTCTGGGTTTTCAGAGAGCTTCGCAATGGTGGCGCATGCATCGCATTCCGAGCAACTTTCTGAATTTACTATTTTTAGTAAATTCTATTTTTGGCAGTGGTCCAGTCAGCACCAGCTCAGTCAACTTTCCTCTTCTGGCAGTTCATTGGGTAATTCTGAATTTTGGCGTAAGGGGTTCATTTTGGAGGAATAAGTATTTTAAAGACAATAATGTTTTATTTTATAAAATAACCCCTTGTCCTAGTATTATGACTTTAAGTTGTTTTAAAGAAGGGGACCTTGAGGGGTATTGTCTCATGAAGGAAATATTTTATATTTCTAAAGTCAAAATATTACTTGGAGAAAAGGACGCCTTTTTATGAAGTGAAGATTTTAAAATAAATTAAAAAGTTAAATTGCCTTGAGAAAAGGGACGCCATCTTTGGAGGGAAAAGGAGTTACTTCAAATTTGAAAATTAGGGTTTCTAGAAGCTTCTGGAAAGTCATCACAAGTTTATAAAAGGAGGTCTTGGTCTTCATTTTCAACATCTGATATCTTGAGTATTGTTATGCTGCCGAAATGGTTGCTGGATTGCTTTGAGGAATGAATGCCTCCTAGCTTGGGCTCGACTTCGTGCTTGAGAGATAGCACCTAGTAGAGAGGTTTGCTTGTTTTGAGTGTCATTTTGTAGTGAGGTTCGCATTGTAGCTTGACATTTTGCTTTGTAGTTCAGTTTATTGCATTTTATGTCATTTTCTGGAGTTGCTGATAACAGGGCTGAATCTGTAGTTTCACTCATAAATCAAAAAATACAAAAAGAGTTGTTCTGGGTATTGTCTCATTGGTTTTCTCTGTTGGAAGAGACCCTTCATGAATATTTGCAGATTTTAATATGAAGTTTCTGATTTTATAAAGCAAATTCGTCATTCCTTGAAAGCCCTACATTCTGGAGTGCTTTGGAATCCGTGCCATTAATTAATAGCCACTTTTAGCTGCCCTTTCTCATTACTAAACTAGGCGCCATCATTTTGAGGGTCTATTGCATCAGATTTGAAGTCATTTGGGTCAGTTTTGAGTGAGTTGTGAGCATTTTAGTGGATTCTAGGGTTGCTGGTTATGCATTTCAAGTTGCTGTTCTGTCATATCAGATTTTGGAAAGTGCATTTTTGGTGAAGGTTTGGTGTTAGGAAGTCTTACTAAGCTTGGTGGAGGTCACATTTTCTATTGCAGCAATTGAAGAGCTTCTAATCCTTGTTCTTGCAGGCATTCTCTATATTATTGTAAGCTGAACAGTAGTACTGTCAGCATTTCTCTCAACCTTGCTTATCATGTTTGTAATTGCCCACTGAATAAGTGGAAGAGGCTGGCTTGCCGCCTATTTACTTTGATTTGCATTGTAATATCGTACATCTCCGCCCTATGGTAGCTCCATTCCCACTCCGGGTTTGAAAGCACATTCTGGGTGTTGAGTTTATTTGAAGTTGCATTTGTATTTCTTTCAATCTCCACCATATGGTCGCCTCATTCCATTCTGGTTTGGGTAGCACATACTTGGTGTTGAGTTACTTTCAGTTGCAGTTCTGATTTTTTGTACTGACGATCCTCTTGCCATATGACAGCCTCTCTCATGTTGAGATTGAGTGCGCATTCTTGGCAAAGAGTTATATTGTAACTGCTGGTTTGATTTATCTAACCCTAACGGGTGTGTTACATTGCTGATTGTAATTCAAAAATCGAAAAAATTTGGTCCGGTTCATTACAGTGGTATCAGAGCCAAGATCCTGCCATCCTGTGCCCATCAGAGTTCGTTTGACAGAGAAAGATGACTACAGAGAAGTCTCTACTTGAGTTAATGCATGATCTGTATACACTATTGAAGGATCCTGAGTTAAGGTGTGGAATCAGAAAGATTTATGCTAAGTCTGAGAAGTCGGATTTGATTGGGGTTTCTAAAGAATGCCAGTTCAAGAGGAAATGTGAACACGAGGCTGACATACTCTACAGAGATTATCAGAGCATGACAGATGAGTTTAAGAACGGTGTTTCATTTGATACCTTTTTGGATTGTGTGGTGATTTATCACCCTGGAAAGCGGGCTATGGTCAACTACATCAAGAAAATGATTAAGGAGGAAGCAAAACATGCCATGGTTGCAGGTGCAATGAAGGAAGAAGAAGTGCCTATTTGTGGATTGCAGCCCACAAGTAAGCAGAGTGAAGAGAAAAATCAGTCAACTAGTGTTGAGGATGGCACAAGCGAGGTGCTCATTTTGCCTAAAAATGATAGGGCGTTGGATGAAGAAACCTTGACAGATGAGGAGTGGGCGGGAGAGCCCCATAATACTCCCCTTGAATTGCATGTGATAGCAAGTGATGTAGATCAGTTCGGTGAGAAGAATATAGCCGCAGACTTGAATCCTAATTTGGATTCATCTCATGAAGGTTTTGAGACTAAGGGCTTCACAGAAGATGTTGGTAGAACTATTGCATGGGATGAGTGCATTGATGAGGAGAATACTAGTGGTGTCCTTGAACCAGCTTTTGATCATTACCATAATGATATCATTGGTAAAGATGCCGTAGTGTTTATGCCTCCATTTGTTGAGGATGTGGTGATGGATAATTCTTTCTATGTTGCTGGCCAAAAGGTTCAAGAGTTTTCACAAGATGAAGTTATGACAAGTGATCAAGAAGACCTTTTTGGCATACATATGACTATTCATGATGAGATCAGAAAAATACCTATAGATGATGGGTTCATTGAAGATATAGATGATAAAATTTCCCAAACAGCTAGCACTAAAGATTCTTTACTTCATTATAGTGACAGTGTCAAGGGTGGTTTTGGGTTTGATCTTCAAACCAAGCCATTGAAGGGAGGTATGTATGAAGATATCAGTTTAAGTGAGTTGGGTGGTGACCTATTCAAAGAGTCAACCCTCCAAGAGAAGCACAAAGAGCACTTTCCTTTTGATCAAAACAATCAATCCTCTAGCACTTGGGATCCAGGAGTGAAGGCATTTAGTGATGACAAAGAAATTGTGTGGGATGAGTTTCCCTTTGATCCTGATGAAGTTCAAAATTCTGATTGCTTTGCAAGCTATGAGGGGGCTGCCATAAACTTTGATCATGAAGATAGTGAGGTGGAAGTGGAGCTTGAAGATCATATGGCTCTTGACGATGGAAAGTTTGATGGAGTTCCTAAACACAAATCCAATTTATCAATGCTTGAAGCTGGTTGTAAGCATTGGATTGAAGAATTTGTGGAGTCTAATTCTCTTTGTGATATTGAGCAATTTCAGCTAGTAGGTGGTGAAGGAAAGGAGTCTTGGAGCAGCTATGAGGGTAGCAAAGATGAAAAACAAAGTTCTGATTTTCAGTTGCAGCCTATCAGCAGTTCACCATCTTTGCATGTGCATGAGTGGAAAGATCAATGCAAGGTATCTTTTGAAAAAGAAGTGCAAGCGCTATCCCTATTTGATCGCACACACAATTTGGTTGATGATATCTATTGGAAGGCTCAGTTTGAAGAGAGACAAAGTGGAGTTAAGGATGAAGTTGCTCTTCCTAAATTGCAACTAATCAAAGATTCCTTGGAGACCATGAAATCCGAGTACATAGGCCTGATTGAAGATAAAGATCATGCCGTTGAATCTGCAAAGAAGGCCTTCATTGTTTTCGATTTGGATTTGAGGTCATTTAATAGTTTATGCTCCAATGTTGTTGAAGCTTTCATGGATAGGCTTCAAAGGTTCACTAGCGGAGGCATCAATCTCTTCAGTATGCACTTGATCCTTATTAGCATTTGGGAAGGTGTTGAGTTTTCTTTTCAGTATGTTGGAAATCAACTTCAATTGGGTATCCATGCTTGGGATTCTCAATATGGGTTGATAGAGCTTATTACTTGTGGAAAGAAGGACTTTTGGAAGGATAAGGATCAAAATTTCAGTATTAATGATATTGTTACTTTCTTTACCAGCCCCTTGTTGGTTCCGTTTGTTCATCGACAAATGGATTGGAGAGAAGTTTTGAGTATGGATTGGAAAGAGGAACAATTGGTTGCTCTTGGCGTTGATCCTTGGCTAAGACAAGAGCAGATTTTGAGATTCGAGCTTGCTGGTTGGAGGCAGACCAGCCCTGTTACTTGTGGAGTTACTCTCGTTTGGGAGAGTTTTCCCATCACCACTTGCCAACGAGGTGGTAGTTTTCAGTTGGAGATTGCTCTAGTTTGTTTTCCGGCCATTTTTGAGGTGTTACCTTGCAACTCTATGCTCATATCATACACTCACACTTGGGAATTTCTTTGGTGCTGCTGTTTTTTCTTGTGTGAGGTACTAAAATCAGATTGCACTTCGCTGACTTCGGCCTTGAACAGCAGAGATTATTTGTTCCTTCGCACCTATTCTATTGTTGGAGTTCATCCTATGGAGGTTTGTGAAGCAAATTTTGATAGTTTCTTTACTATATTGGTTTTGGACAACGAACTTCCACATGTTTTGGCTTTCCCTTCTGAGACTCTTGGAGTTGGAACAGTAAGAGTGAGTAGAAGTCTTCATGGTGGTGTCGGTATAATTCAGTTGATGCATAGTAGCTCCAGGAGAAGACATGAGGCTGAATTTGTTGAGCTCTTGCAAAGGATTGCTTTCCTCTTTGCAAGAAGATTTGAAGATATCATTTTTTCCATCAGGGCTTTGTTTGTTACAATGTGGAGGTATGTTGAGGAGTTTGATTTTGAGTTGAGCAGCCTATCCATTGTGGTTGACAGTGGTATGGTTGATACTGTTGACTTTGGGCCTCTTGGACATGAGACGTCGCATGAAGCTGGTCTCAGTCCTTTAAGATTTTTCAGTTTGAGTGTCATGGACAGTAATACTTTGGAGTTACAAGGGAGGTTAGTGCAGCATTGGCATGATGATTTTACTGATGTGATCAGAGTAGTGCAGCAGTGGCATAGTGGGTCCTTCCTGAGATGGATTTGGGAACCTGGGATCATACTTGTTTTGGTATGGATCAATCTTAATTTTTCAGGAGTTATGATGTTATTGCTTGAGGACAAGCAATTTTGGGAAGGGCGGACTGTAATGTCCCCGTTTTTAGCACTGCACTTCTCAGTGATTGATGGCCTATCCCCAGGGTGCTGTCGGCTAGTCAGAGGCATAATTAGGGTTTTCGACTGTTTGGCGGGTTCTCTTGAAGATTCAGGGTTTTGTTTGTTGGAGTTTGGGTGTTCGGATTCTGGATTCCTTCTGGGTTTTCAGAGAGCTTCGCAATGGTGGCGCATGCATTGCATTCCGAGCAACTTTCCGAATTTACTATTTTTAGTAAATTCTATTTTTGGCAGTGGTCCAGTCAGCACCAGCTCAGTCAACTTTCCTCTTCTGGCAGTTCATTGGGTAATTCTGAATTTTGGCGTAAGGGGTTCATTTTGGAGGAATAAGTATTTTAAAGACAATAATGTTTTATTTTATAAAATAACCCCTTGTCCTAGTATTATGACTTTAAGTTGTTTTAAAGAAGGGGACCTTGAGGGGTATTGTCTCATGAAGGAAATATTTTATATTTCTAAAGTCAAAATATTACTTGGAGAAAAGGACGCCTTTTTATGAAGTGAAGATTTTAAAATAAATTAAAAAGTTAAATTGCCTTGAGAAAAGGGACGCCATCTTTGGAGGGAAAAGGAGTTACTTCAAATTTGAAAATTAGGGTTTCTAGAAGCTTCTGGAAAGTCATCACAAGTTTATAAAAGGAGGTCTTGGTCTTCATTTTCAACATCTGATATCTTGAGTATTGTTATGCTGCCGAAATGGTTGCTGGATTGCTTTGAGGAATGAATGCCTCCTAGCTTGGGCTCGACTTCGTGCTTGAGAGATAGCACCTAGTAGAGAGGTTTGCTTGTTTTGAGTGTCATTTTGTAGTGAGGTTCGCATTGTAGCTTGACATTTTGCTTTGTAGTTCAGTTTATTGCATTTTATGTCATTTTCTGGAGTTGCTGATAACAGGGCTGAATCTGTAGTTTCACTCATAAATCAAAAAATACAAAAAGAGTTGTTCTGGGTATTGTCTCATTGGTTTTCTCTGTTGGAAGAGACCCTTCATGAATATTTGCAGATTTTAATATGAAGTTTCTGATTTTATAAAGCAAATTCGTCATTCCTTGAAAGCCCTACATTCTGGAGTGCTTTGGAATCCATGCCATTAATTAATAGCCACTTTTAGCTGCCCTTTCTCATTACTAAACTAGGCGCCATCATTTTGAGGGTCTATTGCATCAGATTTGAAGTCATTTGGGTCAGTTTTGAGTGAGTTGTGAGCATTTTAGTGGATTCTAGGGTTGCTGGTTATGCATTTCAAGTTGCTGTTCTGTCATATCAGATTTTGGAAAGTGCATTTTTGGTGAAGGTTTGGTGTTAGGAAGTCTTACTAAGCTTGGTGGAGGTCACATTTTCTATTGCAGCAATTGAAGAGCTTCTAATCCTTGTTCTTGCAGGCATTCTCTATATTATTGTAAGCTGAACAGTAGTACTGTCAGCATTTCTCTCAACCTTGCTTATCATGTTTGTAATTGCCCACTGAATAAGTGGAAGAGGCTGGCTTGCCGCCTATTTACTTTGATTTGCATTGTAATATCGTACATCTCCGCCCTATGGTAGCTCCATTCCCACTCCGGGCTTGAAAGCACATTCTGGGTGTTGAGTTTATTTGAAGTTGCATTTGTATTTCTTTCAATCTCCACCATATGGTCGCCTCATTCCATTTTGGTTTGGGTAGCACATACTTGGTGTTGAGTTACTTTCAGTTGCAGTTCTGATTTTTTGTACTGACGATCCTCTTGCCATATGACAGCCTCTCTCATGTTGAGATTGAGTGCACATTCTTGGCAAAGAGTTATATTGTAACTGCTGGTTTGATTTATCTAACCCTAACGGGTGTGTTACATTGCTGATTGTAATTCAAAAATCGAAAAAATTTGGTCCGGTTCATTACAGGAAGACACGTCCTTGCATGCTCTAAAGTCCGCCATCCTCATCCTTGGCACTTCTAAAGTCTGCCTTGACATGTAAAGTGAGAAAAAATTAAAATTTTGCTAAGTGTTGAGGCCCAGCAAAGGGAAATTTCGAAATTTAGCTAAGTGTGAAGGCCTAAAAAGGTGGAGAATCATTTCCAAAGGGGATAAAATGTTGAGATAAAAGCTAAAGTGTTAAGGAAATCCGCCCTAGAAAAGAGGGACGTCCAAGGTGTTCATCCTAAAGACTTACAAAGTCCGCCATATACTTGGAGGAGCTAGCAAAGTATCAAAGACATTCATGATACTTGTCCAAGAAGCTAAGGAAGTCCGCCTAAGATGAAAAGAATGATTTTTGACTAAGTGCTAATGCCAAGTCCAGAGGAAAGTTCGAATATTTGCCTAAGTATGGAGGCTAAAGGATGGAAAGTTGGGATTTTTGACCAAGTATCATGACACTTTCGAGAGGTCAAATGCCAAGTTTGAAAGGACATGTGCTAAAGATGATCAGGATATGGCAAAGAATAAAACGGAATGTGCCTAACACGATGAGGAAAAGAGGTAAAATTTGCCTAAGTATGGAGAAAATGCGAAGAAATTGTCAACTTTGACCCAAGAAAAATGCACAAGGCAAGGAGAAAGGAAGGATCGTCCTTGGCCAGAAGGAGGGAGAATATGTCAGACATCGAGGAAATTCACCCAACGAAGACATCCGGACAAGGATTTTGCCCAGAAAAAAATTCGACTGAGCAAGGAAATATTTGACTTTGGCAGAACAAATTAGGCTTAGTGCAAAAGAAAAATCTCGCCTCGGCAAAGCAAAATAAGGATCTGGCAATGAAATTTTCGACGGAATGGCTTAAATTTTGGTTTGGCTAGACAAAATTGAGGATAAAATTGGAAGATACACTCTTAGCCAAGAAAAATGAAAGGAAAATCGAAATAGCCATGGGTCGAAGACGAACGGGTTGGAATAAATTAAAATATTTTAATATTTTATTTTCAATGCCTTGGTCAAAATGAAGTTTGCCAGAGATGTTTTGGAGGAAAATAATTTGTGCCGGCCAGGGATAAAATCCGAAGGGCAAAATTAAATTCACCATGGCTTCAGGAGAGAGAATGGTAAAAATTTAGGAGAGAAAATCTGAATTTGTTTATTTTATTTCTTGCAGGTGGATGACGACGCGAGGCGAGTCTTCAAAGAAGAAGCAAAGGCATGGAATGGAGGGAAAAGGATGGCACAAGCACGAGAAAGTCTGACTTTGCCCAAGCTCAGCATGTCCAAACCTTTTCCGACTTTGCTTGGAGAAGGTATGTCCAGACAGCCATAAGATCCGCTAAGTACAATGGCAAACATGATGCAAAGTCCGACTGAGACCAAGAAAAGAAATGTCAAAGTGTTGAGAAAGTTCGCCCCAGTGTAAGAGAAAAGATGATAAGCACCAGAGAAAGTTCGACTTATCTCTAGAGATGTTTGTCCAAAGTGGCCTGAAGTCCGACTTAGGTTAAGAGAGAAAACGTCCAAGCTCATGTGGAGTCCGCCCAAGGAGAGGATGAGAAGAATTCACTAAGTGTTGGACAAAAAACAGGAAGGATGAAGAGAAATAAAGAAGAAATGAATAAAATCCTTAGCACAAACCAGATTCAGAATTGAAGGCAAATCCACAGGCAAAGTTCATCCAAAACCTTGGTTAAATGTTGAATGGTCCGTGTGAAGGTGGTACAAAATGGAATTGAATAGCCAAAATTTGGCTAAGTATGGGAAATACTTCACAGAGAAAATTCCAATTTCCTCTATCATGGCTAAAGCACAGGGTCATTCTTCTTCAAATTCAAGACACTTGAATGGATATCCAGACGTCTTGGAAGGATTTCATCTACAATCCCAGACCTAGTGAAGCAATCCGGACAACTTCTTGAGGGTTTCATCTCCTAAAGAGTTAAAGACAAGCTTCCAATCAGAACCAGATGGTGACAAGAAGAAGTGTTCTAAACAAATTTCTCGACACAAATTGGAGAATTCAAAGGGGAAATCCAAAGGAATAACATCAACCCAGTTCAAGCAGGATGAATTTCAAAGCAACCAACTTCAAGTCTAGACACCTGCTCCAAGGGGAGACTTCCAGACCTCAAAGATTCCAGTATAGGTGAGAAGAAGAAATTAAAGTCTCAAAAGGAATCCAGGATCATAGCTAGGAAGGAACAAGGGCAAAGGACAGAGTCATTGGCAGGGAAAATATTCTAAGCCAAGTACATGGAAAAAGAACAAAGTGACCAAGGGGGACATCCAACACGCTGAGGTGGCGCCTCGTCATCTTCCAACCAATCAAATTGTTCCAAATCAACATGCAACAACTTTCTATTTTATTGTTGATTTATATTTAGCAAAAGGGACAAGTGTCCTCGAATGAAATTTTCTCATTGGTCGAAAGTGACAAACCCTAATTAGGGTTTTATTTTGTAATCTCAGCCGTTGATTTGAAATCAATCTTGGCCATTGAATTGTAATTGGGGAGCCTATAAATTGAGGCTCGCCCCTCATTTTGTAAAGTGTGGAGGAGATTATGTATATTGTCGCATTGAGACTATTTTGAATGATAAAAGCTCTTGAGCATGATTTGCCTTGAATCACTTCTTATTGTTGAATAGTAAGCGAGGTTACATATTGCCTTCCGCCATAGATTAGAGTTAAAGATAGATTAAATAGAATTTGCTTTGAAAAGTTGTTAAATTGAATGAGAGATTGATCGTATTGATTCAATGGTGAAGTGTAGCTCATACTTTTTTCGAATGGATGATTTGCATTCGATTTGTAAAGTTAGCCTGAGCTCTTAAACGTGGAAGCTTAACTTCAACCTCATTCGAGGTTTGAAAATTATTCTCACAAACCCCTTGAAGATTGCACCCATTTTGTGTATGTTGTCCTGCAGGAGGCGAAACAAAGTGTGGTTTATTTCTCTTCACCGAGTCCTTACTGTCTCTTGAGTTCTTAGGCGTAGACTAGATTCTTTGAACCCTTGTCTTTTTGCCATTTTTTTGGGATCCACCTTGAAAGTCCTAATTGAGAGCCTTTAATGATAAATTCCCTAAGTCCTAAACTTGTGAAGATTTTCTTATGTAAGTCCCCTTGTTTATTACCAGCATATCACAACGGCCATTGAGCTTATCCACACGTCGAGACCCGACAAAAGAAACCTTGGAATCGCCATATGATCTTCTCGCAATCTTAGCATACGCGGTGGTTTTTCAAGAGAGGATAGAGTGTCTTTGGACATTTTATTCTGTGTGTTTGGTGGATGATAAAACGTACACCAACAGGCAGTAAACACAAAAATTCAAATATACAATGAGGATGATGTTTAGGAGTAAAGAAATGTGGAAACTTAGTATGGTCGATAAACATCAAACAATCCATTTGTAGGTGTCTGTCTGTTGACATTCATCATTGATTTAATTAGATTCTAAGGCTCACTAAATTGGAACTCCTACCAATTCACACCCGTTTTTTGCTCACGTGTAAATATGTTAATATAAGATAAAGATACAAAAATCCTAGAGGAGAGTCATCTAGATAAAATGTCTGGGAGCTTACAAAAAGCACAAACCTCGAGAAAGAGATAGATAATCAAGCCATATAACTTCGGAGAACTAGATATTCCTAGAGAGATTTAGATACGTATAGAGATACCAGCTATCTGTAATGGTATTCTAACATTAACAGAATATGGAAGGCATATCTTCAGTAACCTGCATGAGCACATGAGCAGTGTTGTTTGGGAGCATAATGAGTGTGAGTTGGTATAGTTTGCCCATTGAGCTGCTGAGTGTGCCAGCTCCATCCCACACCATTACCTTCCGATGAGCATAAGGTTTGGCAGACAAGGTATTGTCTAAGGCTGCATAATCACAAGTGGGAAAGGTCATGTTGTTTGCTGACCTTATATAATCTGTTGGTGTTTCAAATTTTCAATTGTGGCTCCAAGTTCCTTCTTGACCTTTATCACTACTAACCAGCTGCTTGATTGCCTCCATACGATTCACCAGTGTTGTTGATTTTGCTGCAGAAGGTGGAGATGTGCACCCAAATTTCTGAGAAAGTTTTTAATAACCAGTTAATTCTCTTTAAGGCATTGAACATTGTGGACCAGTAGACTTATGCATTTCTATTGAGTAATCCGCTCTTGAGCTTTACCCTCCACCACCTTATAAAACCCTTAAGCATGTCATTTACATTTACTAGAGCAATAGGAAAGGAGGTTTCATTGAATTTCATGTTTTTCTCAGTGGATTGGATGTCAGACTAAGAATTGGGGTCAGATTGCTGCTTTGAGTGAGGGTTTTCAGAATTGCCTTTGCTCGAGAATGATAAAAGTGGGGGTGCAAAAGGGGTTAGTTTAGAGGAGAAGATTGGTGGAAGGATGGACTTTGCCTACGGAGGAGAGATCAGCAAGACAAGGTATTTGCTTTTCTGATTGACCAGATTAGTGATAGGATGGACTTTGCTGGGCTGATTGGTATAGCTAACCATACTTGGGGAGTGTGAAAAACAAGATTATTGGTTGCCATTTTTAGAGGGCTGTACTGAGTAGAATCAGTTGTGGCAGGAGCAGGGTATAGAGATCTTTTACCTTGTAGAGTAGTTGTAAGTTCTCCTTTGATGATGATGATTTTTTGGGACCAATTTGATGTCTTTTCAGCTTCAAGACTGACTAGGCTGTGATCCTCTGTGGATTTATGACTGAATTTGTATGATGTCCCCTTAGGGTTTCAAAACTGACTTTTGAACTGACTTTGCTGGGCTGATTGGTATAGCTAACCATACTTGGGGAGTGTGAAAAACAAGATTATTGGTTGCCATTTTTAGAGGGCTGTACTGAGTAGAATCAGTTGTGGCAGGAGCAGGGTATGGAGATCTTTTACCTTGCAGAGTAGTTGTAAGTTCTCCTTTGATGATGATGATTTTTTGGGACCAATTTGATGTCTTTTCAGCTTCAAGACTGACTAGGCTGTGATCCTCTGTGGATTTATGACTGAATTTGTATGATGTCCCCTTAGGGTTTCAAAACTGACTTTTGAGTTTTCTGTTGAATTCTGGTTTTTTTTTTTTTTTTGGTGTTGGCGGTAGTGCCGGAAATTGCAAGAAATTGCATAAAACAATAATGGAAGGGAAATTGCATAAATCAAAGGTGATCCAGTTATTCTTTATTAATTTGAAACATAATTAGAACATACCCATAAGCCAAAATGCAATAGTTTGGAACCTGGGATTTTTCATAGCAGTCACAACAATTAGATGCAAGGATGCCATGATTTGATTTGCTCATTTTTCATCATGGTTTTGATGCTGATCTGCTAAATGTTTTTGGATGCCTCCAAACAATGAATTTGCAGCCTTCAAAACAAATCGGTTTTCCTCCAATCTCCCACGTGCTTCTTCCCTTGGCTTGTATGGCCTTCTAGACTCCCACCTGCCACATTAAATGCCTTTTTTGCTGTTTGAAAACGTTGGTTTCTCTTGCAGATCTGTATGCCCTGGCTTGGTGAAGAACCACTCTCAATTACAAATACTAAAAATGGCTTCAGTCTTATTCAAACTTGCTGATGTAAACTGTAAATGCTGAAAGAAACTACTAAGTAAATCTGTGAGATGCTTTGATAATGATCTCTGATGGAAACCATTCAATCTAGAACCCTTGGATGGTCTTTCATGCCTATAGATCTTGTCCTAATTGAGGGTTTTCATCCTCTGATCAGCTTGAAGCTTCAAACCTGCAAACCTGTTGCTCAGGCATTGTTTTGTAAATAATATCTTGAATAATTAAAATTATGTTTCTTTTCCTCCTTTAAGCTTCTCCCAAACCCAACGCCCAACTTAGGGTTTGCTTGTTTTTAATAATAAAGTATTGATAATCCCTTTCTCAAAAACCCATGCCAACTTGTCTTTTTGCATGATTATTTAATATTTGCCTTTTCGAATGTTGTGCCACTTAAATAAATTATAAAGTAACTTTATAAAATATAGCATTTTAAAATAAAGTTACTTTATCACCTTATAACGCCATAATATAAAGTACTTTATAACATTAAATAATTAAGTCACTTTAATAATATAACATTATTAAAGTAAAGTGACTTTAATAATATAATTGAAACACCTACTCTTGAGAACGAACTGATAATACTTCCTTGAGAGTACCTCCGGTACAAATCCCCCACAGCTAGCGTGAAACCACTGAATTTGGCATGACTTGCTATAAATAGCAAATACGAACGATCAACCTTGAATTGCCTTCAAAAGGCCTACCAAACCACTGAACTAAATTGAATGTGCAGGGATGAAAGCTCTAGCCTGCTGAAAATCCTGAATCCCCTCAAAAGGGTCCCCTAAACATCTTGTTAACCTATGAGAACCAGATAATAGGCTAAATATTGCAAAGGTACGGATCTTGATAAAAGGGGACCTTACAATCCTCCCTCTCCAAGATTGCTTGTCCCTAAGAAATCCTTGCTTGAACAACCAGGCCTGTCCTAAATGCTAGGATCCCAAACCAGTCTAAACAATGCTCTACCAAAACTCCATTGTAACCACTGGAGAAAGATAGAAACAAACTCTACGGCCTTGTCAAACACTGTCTGCGAAAGAAATGTACTGCCAAGTATAGAAGATCCCAAAGCCTGCAACCTAATTGGAAGCTTGCCATACTCATCCCCTATTGACCTTTGTTATGTGACTAATAAATTCTTCACCAAGTTGAGGATGGTGAAGCAACACACTGTAATAAACTCTAAGTACCGTACCCCTCCATGGATGTACTCCACCTGGATCACACTGTAATAAACTTTAAGTACCACATCCATCTCACCCATGTTGACAACATAATAATCAGCTTGGAATTCATAATCATTCAACTGCAAGGTGAGATTAAGAAAAGTTTGAAAACTCGGACTCAGTGTGAACTCGGCAGCTCAAAATAGGACTCGGACTTGGGACTTGATATAGACTCAGCTAAGGACTTAGCTAGGAATCAACAAAGAAGAAAACCATAGTCTTACAAAAAACAAAAATAAATTAATGCAGTTAGAGAACATAAGAGCCTAATTTGATTATCAATTTCTCATAATTCAAATATGACACATGTGATATGATCTTCAAACACTTGTCAAGTGGAGGCGAATCTCCTTGAAGTTGCATCAGTGAGTGTCAAAGAACAAATGGAAAAGGACGGAAAAGACAAAGCAGCCCTAAATGCTGAAAACCAGTAGCTGAGATTGTATATATCTAGCTTGATGCACAGTACATCAAACATCTCTGCCTTGCCTTGAGAGATGCTAGACCTCCCTGTGGAACAAAATCACCATCAGCTGATCTTATATGGAAAACACTTGAGAAATCAAGTGGAAGAATTTGTCATCAGTGGCCGGTGTATACTTGCAGAGCTATACTAGCTAAGGTATAGATCCCATGACCTTCGCGTGGAGATTCAATAATCAGAGCAAGCTATTGCAGAGAAGAGGCCTAGGGATCAGATCACTATCTCAGACTTATAGATGGCGTACGAATCAATTACTACCGAGAACAAGCAACATCTTTTCGCTTGGAAAGAAGAGCTTGCATACAAAGTGAAAGCCTATGATACCAATTCTGTAGAATTGATTGAGTATTGACAGATTGTGGTAGGTGTCATCAAGTTCGTGAGAACGTTGGTAACATCTATCCCTTGTCTTTACCAACACGAAGGAGGTACATACATCGAGCTAGCTGAGGTGCAAACACAATTCCAAGATCTCATTCGCGGCAATTTTTGCGGTGACCCCGCTGGTTATGAGTTGAGTAAGATTGCAGTCATGTCAACAAGGCTGGATGACACAACTGCAAAGAATATTGAATACTAGCAACAAATTGCGAGTGGTGAAGAGATGTTGTGGTGACACGTCATCATCCTACGGAGCATTAGTTGTCTAGAGGCAAAGATAGTCAACGACTGGTTAGAGGAAATGATAACTCGAGTTGATGAGGTGTAAACTCTTAGTTAGGATGTCCTATCCCCCCAAAATAGCATTTATGACACAGGAGTTAACTTGATGCCTCTTTCCAAGTTAACTCACTGTCCCACTAATTGTGTATGTCTATTTTGGAGTTACTTTTGTATATTAGAGTTCTCTTTTAGTTTAGAATCAGTTAACTGAAGGAGACTGTCCAGTTAACTGTTAGGTTACCTACTTTTAGAGGAATAAATCTTGCAGATTGGCAAGAACTAAGTGTTGACTCAAGGAGATTTTAGGGTTGCCTACTCCTTTGAACTTCTATAAATAAGAGCATCCTTGCTCATTGTATTTGAACTTTACTTCATGACAACAAAATGCTGAGCTCGCTAGCCTTCAACTTTGTTTGCTTAGTATATGTTTTTGAATCGTATTTGTTATAGTTAAATGTCAAGTACAACTTGCGTTCTCTCTATTCAGATAGGTGTGTTCAATCCATGTTCATGTATTCTTGGTTGATCACTTCATGTGTGACTGTCTCTTTGACACAAGTTGTTGTCCCAAAGTGTAATCTTTGATCGAAGTTGAGATAATACATCAGGAGAGCTACCTTTCCTTTGATCCAAAAGTCTCAAGATCTATCACTGTATGTTGTTCTTAATAATCTTTCTTTCGATCTACACCTTGGAAAGAGCATTGACTCTCCTTCGGAATTTAGAGAGTAGGATTATCGTTCTTTGTTGTTTCTAGTAGTCTACCTTTCAGCCTACACCTCGGAAAGGACATAGTGTTTCATTGGGAATCCTGAGATCTAGCCTACCATTTGAAGATTACTTGTGTGGATTCTATTTCGGTGTAAATATGGAAGTTCAGATCCTTTAGATGCATTATGAGAGACAGTTTGTCTAAGCAATCGAACCATTCCATTCCCGCTCCTATACTCTCTTGCTCTGTTTATCTAGAGGAGATAGGATAGATTAAAAGTTAGTTTAGTTGTAGTTCAGATTTGCAGAAACCAGAGAAAACCTTAGTTGCAACGCATTGTGCTTTATGCACCCTTATGCCCTGCCACTGAGTAAAAAGATAGGAACATTAGTTTACTTTACTTTTTATGCAAACATTAGCAAAAAGAGGGAGCTTCCCCTCCTAATTTGAAGAGCAGTTACTACACATTGTGCATAGCTGTCTGTTTCCAATAAGCACTCTAGAAGTGCTAATTGAAACGCCAACAAAGTAGACATTCCAGTTAATTGTTAGATTACTTGCTTTTAGACATAGGAATAAATCTTGCAGATTGGCAAGAACTCATTGTTAACTCAAGAAGATTTTAGGGTTGCCTATTCCTTTGAGCTTCTATAAATAAGAGCATCCTTGCTCATTATAGTTTAACTTTTATTACTACACAAAATTGCTGCGCCGTTGTGCCATCAAGCTTGCAAGCCAATATTTGTTCACTCTTGGATGAGAGTTAGTGGTTTGATGCAATTGTGTATGATTTCGTACCTTTGCTATCCCAAATATTTGTACATCGTTGAGCAAGTTTGAAGAAATAAATCAAAAGGGGAATGTGCAATTTGATCCTGTAATATCCTAATTTTTATAAGTCGGCATTGTGATTAAATAATTAATTAAGGTTGCCGAAAGGTTAAGTTTTTTTAAGGCAACTTGAATTAATTATTTATTGGTGCAAAAAGTAACTTAAGTCAGCAAAGTAAAATATATTGAATAAGTTATTTTTGTAAATAGAATTAAATTTTAAAACTGAAAATGAGAAAAGATGGGAATTCAAATAGTCACAGTGAGTTACATATTGGAGAGAATAAGAGTTTGTTGCAGCTCATTGCTAAGGGGGTTGGATTTTGGGTTTTGTGAAAACAGGTTTTGGCTGGAGTTCATCCAGAACTTTGTGAGGACATGATTCTCTTCTCATAGAGATTATCATCTACGGTGTTGGAAGACACACCTTGGATGGTGGCTAATGGTCCTACTTCAAGGACTGTGCTGGTGTTAAAATTGGTGAAAGTAATGAAGTTTTGAAGTTGTGAATAACTATGGGTTTGATTATATTTAGATATATTCATTGTTGTTTGTGAATATATGAAATTGAGGCTCTAAGTGTATATGTTTGAGAAAGGAAGACTGCACAATATTTAAAGAGATACTTCTAAGAAGTGTTTATGCACATCATTGAATTGTGATAATAAAATCCGCTAAGACTCTTCTTAAACTTGTGGTTTCATATTGCATAAGCTGCTAGCTCTTGTGATTCTTCTGCTTCCTTTATTTATGGGTGAAGTCGTTGTAAAAGAATTCACAACTTATTCGAACGATTGGAGAGAAAGCCGTTCTATAAGATTCATAGCTTTCTAAAAAGATCATGTCATTATTTAACAGGGGTCGCTGAATGAAGAGATGAAGAATTGGAGCGATGATATTCGAGTGACTATCAACATTCCAACTGTGCTTTATTTTATATGCTGGGAGTTTATAAGAAAAAGAGCTGGCAATTACAAAAGAGAAATCATTTCCAGTCGTGCTCTTTGTAAAATCTGTGTGAGATGGTTCTTTAATAATATTGGTGCCAAGAGAAGGATTCGAACTTTGCAGAGGCTTTTTTAAAGTACACTTGAGCCCAAAGGGAGTTGTCTTTGGAAATAGAAGAGACGACATCCATTCAAGCAATCGTTGCAAAAATTAAAGCATTAGAAAGTCATTCGCAATTGGAGATATCGTATATCTTGGTGAGGCATCATTGATAAATGGAGAAGTCATGGAAATTTAAGTGTTTGAAGTTCTTTATCTAAGCAGACACTTCTGAATAAAACCAAACAGCTGTATTCAAGGAATCATGGATGTTGTGAATAATCTGAAGCAGGCCGATAATAATTCTCTCATGTTGTTTCATGTGAAGAAGCTTGAAACTTGATTAGTCTCGAACTCTTGAAGAAGAATGGTAACACCTTTTAAGAGCATTCAGTGGGATAGAATAGAAGTCCATTACATTTTATGAAGCCACTACCATTAACTAATACTTGGGACAAATTATATAATTGAAGCAAAGTGAAGTCAAATAGAATTGAAGCCCGATATCTTTGTGCAACGTTTTTTGAATTCAAGAATCGTGGAGACTTAGGGGTACCGCTGGAGAAGCATGGAGGCATGTATGGATTGAATGGAAGAAATGTGGATGGGTGTGGGGTCCACAACTTAGGAAGTTGAAAATTAAATTAGCCCAGCAATGCCACCTGTGATCACCACTGGTCAGATGTGTAAGACATGGGTGTAAATGAACGAAGCTTTGGAGTGCTTAAGTCTAATGCTAACATATGTTCGTGAGTAGCTACATTTTAATTAAATAAACTGGAGGTGGTATGAAATGTGAAGTCTTGGGGGAATTTATTAATCAATAATCGTTGGTTTTCAAATAAGCAAAAAAGGGTCGCTGAGAGGAAAAAAAATGCAAGTCTTTATTCTTCTGCTGAGTGCTACCAAATCAGGGTAATTTCTAGACTATGCCGTTGGGAATTCTCTTCTTTCAAAGTAGGTCATGCTAAGGATCAGCTGCAAGTAATTTTGGACATTATAAATAGGTCGGAAAAATTATATTGTTGTATTTGCAATACTGTTGAACAAAGGATCTCTATGTTGTACATTGAAGTTCATGTTTGCAGAAACTTACTGTTATTTGTTGTATATCAAGTTGTCAATAAATATCGTGAGTTTTCAAGATTGTGACAAATGCAAAAACATACAAAATTCTCTTGATCTCTATACAATGCAAACTGATCAATGTATAGCCTGGGGACTAAATGTAAAATGATTGGGAGTCATATTAGAGGAGTTGTTACAACAAACTTGGATTGGGAGCTGTATAAACAGAAATGTTTGACTAAATGTCCAGGATTTCCAGTTGAACTAGTAAAACGAAAAAATTTGTCCTCAGATTAGGGTGGCTTTTTACATTGGTATCAAAGCCTACGAACCTGCCATCCTGTGGAATTCAACATAAAATTTTTAGTTCAGTTCATTTGTGCTTTGCTTTAAATTAGAGCTTAGAAAATTTTTGTAGCCTTTTGGGTATTTTAGAGTTAAGTTTCAGATTGAATCATGGCTTCTGATGAAGAAAAAAGTTTGGCAAGGACAATTTACATTGCAGGAAAAAGGCTCGAGAAAGAATTTCAGTCAAGGGAAGATGAAGTGAGCATACTTCATATGCTGGAACAATGTTTGAGCCGGGTGAAGCAGTCACCTTCTGACGTGATGCAGTTGGCACTAACACTTGTAGTGACCTCTCTGAATCAGCCCTATTGGTTGATGCATCTTGATGAAGAAACCAAGTTGCTGGTCACTTCTTGCTTCAATGAAGTGATGAGAATCGTGGTACCCCAGGTGCCTTATGAAGATGGTACTATGAAGAAGATACTACACATGATTGTAGAAAGTGTTCAGGATCTTGATGAAATTGGTACCAGTTTGTATTTAAGAAGAGCTACTATATTGAAGAAGTTTTCAGAAATCAGAACAAGTATATTGCTCATAGATTGGGATATGCAAGATCAAATATATGATTTGTTCCATTACCTCTTCAGTTCAACTTGGAGTGAACAAGAGGAGGATGTAGTTGCAGCCATAAAGGACATCCTAGTTTTAACTATCAAAGAGGTTGATGACATTCCTCAACCTGTCCTATCTCTTTTACTAGATGTTCATGAAGAGGAAGGAAAGATTTCTTCAACTGTTGATAAGTTGATTAAAGATTTGTTCAATCAGTGTGAGGGAAAACTAAAGCCTTACTTGAAGAAGGCAATGTAGATAAATGAGGAGATACCTTTAGATATGCATTTGTCCATGCATTCTACAGAGGAGTGCAATGAGGCAACAATGGTTGTGGAGACACGAGAGGTGTTTATGCATTCTACAAAAGAACGCATTGAGTCAACAACAGATATGGAGACTCATGATGAAGTTTCAAGTGCTGAACCTACAAAAACAGTTATTATGTCTACAAATGATGATATCCAATCAACTAGTAAATTACTTCATCTTCGTAATTTAGGAGGATTTTGGTTGGAATGACAAGCAAAAACTGAGAAGGTAGAAGCTGAACATTCTTCCATTACTAATACTGATTTGATTGTTTGTCAGGAGTCATGCATTGAGGAAGACACTGAAGAAGTTGGTTCTAGTGGTCAAAACTCTGATTTCCCTTTGCTTGAAACTGATTTGAAGCAAAAGGCTAGTGACCTTCAGCATACCATTGTTGAGATGAGGAGAGAAGCACAACAAATATGTGATAGTCTTGGGAGCACAGTTGAGAATAATTCTGATTTCATTTCACCTCATAGCAGCACTTTGCCAACACCTCTAGGTCATGATTGGAGCAATCATAATTTATCTGTTGAAAAGGAAGTTCAAGCTTTGTCTAAACTTGATGACACACATAGGTATGTGGAAAAATTGATTTATAATGTGCCAAGGAATCAAGATGCGTGTAACATTTCCCTTGCTGATTTGAAATCAATTAAATAAGTTATGGAAGAAATCAAAATAGATTTTTTGCATGTAGTTCATGATAGAGACAGGGCTACTAAAGTTGTTAATGAAGCATTGGAATTGAATGAACAAACAAAGGCTAAATTGTTTGTTGTTCAAAAATCTTTAAGAGAAGCTGAAAATCAGATTACTACTACTCATTTTTTCAAGGAACAAGAAACAAAAGAAAGAGCTGAAGAGATTCAAGAAATCATTGATGAGTTTGATTGCATACAAGAGACTTATGACTTGGGTCATTGTCCTGAAAGAACAGAGAGTTCAAATTTTCATTAGCATGATTTTCATATTTTTGATAATTCCTTATTTGAAGTTGGTGCAAACATGTTCTATGAAAATTTATTTTTTGAGTTAGAAGAAGGAATTCCTCTAGATGCTAGTGATGAAGGGTGGGATTCAAATACTTCCAGCAATAGAATATTGATGCAAGATCTGGATTGTGATAATGTTACTGCTGTCCATTGCCCATTCACTCTACTTGAAATGGAAAATCAAGGTATGCATGTAAATGAGGTTCTCATTCCTGACGAGCAATAGGGAATTGATTGGGTAAGTCAATTGGATAGAGCTGATTGGCAGTTTGATGGTGAATGTTTTCGATCATTGTTACAATTGTTTGTGAGGATTCTCTTAGATTCTTTTAATGCAACAGTGTTTCCAAGTTAAACAAATTTCATAATTGTGTTCGATGATGAAGTGAATTTCCTTGAATTGTTTTGGCAATTCTTGTTCCATGGTATTAGTTTCAGTATCTTCATGGATTTCAGATTTGATGAGCACTTTCTAGAGTTTCAGGAAGTATTGATGTAGTTTGGGCATGCAAATCAGATGATTTTAATTAGAGTAGTGCAATGTTTGTGTGGTGGTTTTTTCCTACAACTCTCTTGGAATCCTAGAATCATGTGGGATTCAGTGAATGTTGAAGAAGAGTTTATTAATTTCATTCAGTTGATTTTCAGAATGACTGATTGGAACAATATGGTGATAATAGTATAAGGCACTGTTTTCAACAGAGATTCTTGGCAACCTCCAATATTGGTTTGGGATCCTAGTATTCAGTTTGGCTTGCAGATGCGGATTGCTTGTGTTGGTGTTACAATCTGCACCTCTGGAGTGCAATTGGCAACAGACAGCTATGCATAGTGCATAATGATTGCTCTTCAAATTAGGACCAGAAGCTCCCTCTTGTGTTGATGTGCGTGAAATGGTAAATGATCTAAATCCTATCTTTTTGACTCAGTTGGAAGAGGCACAAGGTTAAGAAACCAAACACATTGTAGCTAAGGATTTTCTCTAGTTTTGCAAATCTTTAAGTACAACTAGGCTTAACACTAAACTATCCTGTTGTGACCTTTTTCACACATCGCCCCATTGCAAATGGGGACCCCCCTGATTTTGGCTTTGCTTTTCGGTCGTTTTGTTGTCTCTCTTTTCTACTGTCTGTCTTTCCGGGATTGAGCCCGTCATTGAGCTTGAATTGAAGTTTTGGCCAAGTTTGAGAATTAGGGTTTTGAACTTTTCAACCAATTTGAGGTCGAATAAAGTGAATAAATTGAAAACAGAGACTAACGTTGTTGTCAGTATGCTTCCAGCAGGCTCTCAGCAAATTTTCATCAGATTCCAGTAACTTACTATTTTTAGTAAGTATGAAATTCAGGGCATTCCGTTGGCGGTCTTGAAATTCCGACAGTCACACTACATTCAGGACATATCAAGCTGCTCATGTGCAAAATTTGAGCTGAAACAGACAACTTACTATTTTTAGCAGTTCAGCTTCCAGAGCGAATTTCAGGGCCTAGATGCAGAGTTTGTCAACGCATGTCAGCATTTTCCTTCTGGGTTTTCAGAGACATTCACGATGGTATAACATGCAAAGTGGGATAACGACTTTCAGCATTCAGCCTTCGGAGGCCGATATTAGGGTTTACATGCAGATTTTCTCAGCGCATGTCAGCATATTCCTTCTGGGTTTTCCAAGACCTTCACAACGATGTAACATGCAAGTGGAACTGATTACTTTTCTGAAACTTGCTATTTTTAGCCAGTGCTTGCATGTTGAAGATTTTTCTGGGTTTTTCTGGGTTTTTCAAGATTTTTTGGGCAGTGTGACATGCAGAATCATCTGAAGACCACTCGGTCACTTTTCAGCCACTTTCTATTTTTTTGGCAGTCACCACTTTGGCAGCTGCCCGACACTTCAGAACTGCAAACTGATTATCATGCAACTGAAACGAGGTCAAACGGAGCTCATTTGAGGAACATGCAGAAAATTAGGGTTTCGAGCTTTGGGGCTAAAAATGAGGAATCAGACGTCAAAATGTCCAAAACTGAAGTATCCACCACGATCAGCGTCTTCTGAGGGGTCTGCTGGCAAAATTTGAAGACAATCGGAGCACTTACTATTTTTAGTAAGGTATTCTCGATACGGGCTATAAATAGAAAGTCAATCTCAGGCGCCGGCGCAGATAGGCAAGTTCACCAACGAGGAGCACGCTGTCCAAATTTCAAGTCAAACGGAGCTAAGGAAGTCCCAGAAACAAGCACTTACTTTAAATAGTAAGTCACTTCAGAAGCAGCTATAAATAGCAGGCCAACATCAAATCTCAGCAGGTACAAGTCAAACATGTGATGAGGGATCCTTGGCGCAAATTTCAAGACAAACGGAGTTGCAGAGGATGAAAAATCAAACATTTGCTATTTTTAGCAGGCCGGGCAGAGAAATTAGGGTTTCCTAAAATCAAGGGCAGAACAGGGCAGTCTCGCAGGAGCAGCATCCAGCTACGATCACCACACTTCAGGCATTTAATACATGAAATTCGAAGACTTTCTGAGCAATTTCTATTTTTAGCAGGTTGCTAAAAATAGCAGGTGCAGACAGACATCAGGCATCAACAGCACGAATCAGTTGAAATTCAGAACAGAGCGAAAATCAGGCTTTTTGGAGTCATAAGTTAGTTCAAGGCGCGAAATTCAAGGAACTTTCTAAAAATAGAAAGTTAGGGTGAATTAGGGTAGCATGATCGGATCACCCTAAATCAGGTGAAGAACACAAAATTCACTGAAATTGATAAATTTTCAAGTCCAGCTAGTGAAAAATGCCTTTAAAAGCCGAAGGCTGGTTGAAAATCTTCTAAGTGCTACAAATTGGAAGCTCCTATGGTGAAATGTGCCCTTGGAGAGAGGATGAAAGTAGAAATTTTCTGAGTATTTGAAAATTAAGTGTTCACCCTCCTGAATGCGCCCCCAAACTTGGAGAAGATCTTGAAGATTTCTAAAGTGCTGCAAATTAGGAGACACCCTCATATGCGCCTAGGTAAAAGGAGTCACTTGGAAATTTTCTAAGTGTAAAAAATTGGAAGCTCATGCCTCCAAATGCGCCCTTGAGGGAAGAGAGCTTATAAAAAATTCTCCCAAGTATGAAAATTGGAAGCTCTGGGGTCAAAATGTGCCTTGAGGAGGAGGAGGTAATGGAAATTTGACTAAGTCTGCTAAATTGGAAGTAGAAGGCCTCAAATGCGCCTTAGGTGAAGAGTTGACCCTAAAAATTTCTAAGTCATGAAAATTTGAGGCTCCATGGGTAAAATGCGCCCTTGACTTGGAGGAGGCCATGAAGAAATTTTTCCAAGTGTAAAGTTGGAAGCTCAAGTCCACATTTGCGCCTAAGGAGAAGAAAGCTCGACTTTTTTTCCAGATCTGAAATTAAATATCACAGCCACGCCATGGGAAGAGTTTGAAATTTTCTAAAATAATTTTGGATCTGGCCAAATCTTCAAATTGGAACCACAGAATGTCATATGTGCCCATCTTGAAGTTGGTCAAGATAAAATATCCTAAGGCGTTGAAATTTAAGACATCCTTCATGACAAGATAAATGCGCCTAGACTTTGAGGTGGTGAAATTTCTCAAGATGCGAGCAAAATTGTCGAAGATGAAGTCGGAGGATGCCAACTGCACAAGGTCAATAAAATTTTTTTCAAAGTTGAGCAGGGAAATGCACCTAGAGTTGAAGAAATGAAATAAATTTGATGAGAAATTATTTTTCTGAGGTTCGAAATTCAAGAAAAATCAAATGGACCCGTTCGTTGTACACCCATGAGTTCGACGCGTTCTGAAAGAAATTTTCTTCTGGGTATTGATGATTATCGATGAGGAATGGATTTAAAGTCTTCCACACTTTGCCGAGGCCTTCAAGGTGAATATTTTTGATAGGCACCAGGTTGATGAATTTTCCTAAGGGAAAATTTAAAATTTTCTAAGGCAAGGAATAAAACGTGTTTTCAAGATAAAATTTGCCTTGGTGGATGAATTTGAAGGTGATCGCCTAGATGATTTTTGATGAAATTCCTGATGAAAGGATTTTTCTCGTGCCTGAGTTAGATGAAATGTCAGAGTGAAGTGCGCCAAGCAGAATGCAAGATGAGCTGCAGATTTGGCTAAGGCATGAAGAATTTGAGCGTGAAGTTGGCTAGTGAAGACGATGAACCCTTGGAAGTTAAAACATGAAAATCAGGTAAGTAAGTTGAGTTTTTATTATGAAGTGTTCTAATACTCTTCTCCTTGCTTGTTTTGCAGGATGAACGTGGAGGCTAGAGCACGACGACTTGAAGCGGTGAAGCACGATGATATTGCAAGCTTCGGAGGAAGACAAAGTTATGAGTTTCACATGAAGGAAGAAAGTTGCGAAAAATGGCTAAGTGTTGGGACTTAGTACAACCCAAGTGACAAAGAGGAAGTTGAAGAACAACGTCAAGAAGAAGATCGAGAACAGTGTGAACGCGTCTACAAACGGGAATCTTCTAGAAGGTGGTGGCCATTAATGGCTCATTTATTGCCCCACTCTCCATTATGGCAGTTTCTAGGGTGAATCTTGTTTAGGGCTGAGGTGGCACGATCTGGGCCATCCAGTCGATTGTAATCTGAGCTGTCCGTTGGACTTGGCCAGCTATATAAAGGGGGAGTCCCCCTTCATTTGTACATTCATGAGATAGTAGAATTAGAGTAGAAGTTAGAATAGAGAGACAAATTAGAAGTAGCTTAGTATAGATTGATAGAGTAGTTGAAGAAGGAAAGGTTTTCCTTAAAACTTTGTAAGAAATTGTTGTGAACACTCTCCCAATAAAAGAATTTTCATTGATGATGAATTTCGTCTTTTGTTGTGAGTAGCTAGCAAGGTTTCTTTGTCCTTCTGATTAAGTAGTGACTTGAGGTAGAATAGTTTCATTTCATGCAAACATTAGATAGTAATTGTGGAATGTGGTGTTTGATCTAAACAACGTCTATCCATACCACTAGTGTATTTGCTGATGGTGAATGCGCCTTGTGTGGTCAACTGGAATATCATGTACTTAACTTCGATCATGATTTGTATGTCTATATGCGTCATTGTGATGGTATTTTCATGCTAAGTTATGATCTGAACACCTTGAGCTACTCCTCTGAAGATTGCACCGACTCCGTGGAAGCTGTCTGAGGCGAGGCAAAACGAAGTTTGGTTGAAGTTTGCTGAAGTTGATCGCCATGTCCCACACCTTAGAATAGATTTAGACTTTCTAAACCTTACACCATTTCAATTTTAGTACTTTCTGATTGGAATAGGAAAAAAGAACTTCATAGACAAATCTTTCGAGCATTTGAATTCCTTTCTCCGCTGCCAAACAATTCCATAAGTCCCCTTGAAATACCAGCAAATCACATCGAACCAACTGAGACTATTCGCATTAAAGGAACCTTGGAGTTGAACGCACGAAATTTCTTGCAATCTTAGCGTGCGGAATACTTTGATCAAGAGAGGATAGGGTAGTCATTGGTGACTTTATTCTGCGTTGGTGCGGTCACGAAAAACACATCAACATATCCTATTTCCTCAAGAAACAGAACATGAGGACTTAGGAGCAGGGAATTGGTACACGATAAACTTTATCATAGGATTCCCAAGGGGGTAAAATACTCGATCCGAGGTGTAGGCTGAGATAAAGGTTATTGAGAATGACAACAAATTGTAAACTAGTTTCTAGGATTCCCAAGGGGGTAAAATACTCTATCTGAGGTGTAGGTTGAAAGAAGGTTACTGAAAACAAACATTAAATGGAAAGCTCGATTACAGGATTCCCAAGGGGGTAAAATACTCTATCCGAGGTGTAGGCTGCAAACAAGATTACTATGAACAACACCAAACGATAAACTTCATCTCTAAATTGCCAAGGGGGTAAAATACTCTATCCGAGGCATAGATATGAAACAAAGCTTATTAAAAAAAAGACATTAAACAATGAACACGAAAAGATTATCCAATCTTATTCTTAATCAAAGTGAACCTATATAGAATAACAATTCTATAGGTAAGGTTGCTCAACATGTATGCTGTTACGTGCAAAAGTTAATTACAAATGAGCAAAGTGCTCTTATTTCTAGAGATCAAAGGTGTAGGTAACCCTGAAATCACCTTGAGTCAACAATCAGTCTTGCAAGCATGCAAGAGTTTATTGCTAAACCTAAATAAATTAAACTATACAGTTAATTGGAAAACTACTATCAATTAACCGGAACAAGACTAGACTAATTGGACATGTGCAACATACAATTCCTTATTGAAATGAAAGTTAGTTGATAACTAACATTAGTTAACTAAGTCCTAACTGAAAGTGCTACCTCCTCCAAGATATCTCCGAGGATGAGATAAACATGCATAAAATCAACAATTAGAACTCAAGACTAATGTCGAGTTTAACTGCTGCTTTTGAGTCTATCCTTGGAAATAACTGTAGGATCTAACTGACTGTCTACTCCAAGCCATCACGAGCTATCACCTTGTCCAGGAACTGGTTGACTGTCTCATCCTCTGGCACTTTGACACTATCCACGATGATAACCTACCTATTCAACTCCCTCTCACCATTTTGGATTACCTTCTGACATTCTCTGACCTCTTTAGTTGCCTTTTTGAAACTAGTTGTCATCACTGAGAAGTGATCCAACTTGGATGCCATAGGATCTCCATCTAGATTATCACGAACTGTTACACCCTGAATTGTATAGCTACTATTGCATAGGGTGATTGATTGTAATGATTGGATCAATATGATGAATAAAACATGTTCTTGTTATCAATATGAGTGTGTTCCATTTAATGATTGTCTCATTTGATTGTTACTTCTATTGATGTAATCCTAGATGAATGTTGCATGTAAGTTGTTGAATAATGTTTATTCTAACTTTTGAGATGTTTCATGTATACTGCTTTGTTGTGAACATATGACTTCCATTGTCGTGTCATTGAATGCAGGTATGCTAAACATTCCTCCAAGCAGAGGAGAAATGTCACACGGGAGAGGAGCTTGGTCGGGTAAATAGTAACGAGAACCATTTGAGCATATACACACACGTCATTATAGGTTTGGAGGAACCAAGTCAATTAAGTTGGTCTTCATAAGCCATCCATAGGCTTTAGGAGTCTTGTTTACTTCTTTGTACTTTGTGAGTGATGTTTATATGTTTATCTAACTTACTGTACAATGATCATTGTGAGGATAACATGAGTGGACATAAGTGAATAGGTTGAGTGGGTATGTATACACATGTTTATAGTATGTACATTGAGGTATATACGAGTATATACATGTATATATATACACACGCTACCTATTATTTGTGGATATTAATAATATAATATTATTATTGCTTGATGACTTTACATAAAAATGTATATATATTTATTTATATATTGGGTTGTCGACTAGCTCATGATATATTTATATATTTGTTAAATATATATATATATGTAATTATATATTATGGATTATATATAATATTATTATAGTTATATTAATAAATATATTAATAAATACTCGGGTATTCAAATATATATATATGTTTAATATATTTAAGACTAATAATATTTATATAATAAAATATATAAAGGAATTATATTTTAATATTATAAATCTCTTTAGTGGATAAAAAAATTATATTTCACTTGTAGTAAATATTAAAGTTAAACTATGGAAAATTAATAAATGTTTTTCAGCCGAATATATGAGAATCGGGCTGTTCTCCTTTGGAAAAATTTAAATCATTAGATCAAATGGAAATCGAGATATTTGAAAAGGTAAATGTTTAAACTTTTGAAAAAGCAAAATATTTGCTTCAAATTATTGAAAGGCTTTTCCTGTGAAAAATATTTGGTGCTGGAAGAAGAAGACGCACCTAAGAGCACTTCGCTTGGGAGAAGGAATCGACCAACTGAGGAATAGGGGTGATGTTGTTTGTTAGGAGATGAGGTGTTTTGAGTTTAGCCATGACCATTTCCTTAAAAGATGAATCATTTCATAGTTGGCGCCATTTCTGGTGAGTTCCTATAGATGTTGATTTCTTCTTTTAACCATGTGTAGAGTTGAAATTTTCTTGTTTTGCTGGCAAGAATAGAGGTTGAATCACCTCTTGAAATGCTGAGTAACGAAATAGAAATCCACCATTTATCTCATTTGAACTATTCAAAACATAGTTCTGTCATTCCACATGCCTGCAAGAGTGGAAGTCGTTGGTTTTTGGCTCTCTATATATAGATGCCTTTACACTCTTTATTCTACACTTTGTTGAATCTGAGTTTTCAATATACTTTGAGCTTGTTTCACCATTTCTTATTTCTGTAATCATATTATATTTTCTGAGTGATAAAGACAGAGAAATTACTAGTACTTTATCTTCACAATCTGAGTATATTTCCATTACAGCTGAGTATTTAGCATTTGAGAGTCCATTTTGAGTGAGTATTCATCATTTCAGAGTCCATTTTGAGTGAGTATTTATCATTTGAGAGTTTGTTTTTGAGTGAGAAGTCATTCAATATTGAGGATTTTATTGAGAGAAGGATTGGAACTGCGTTGTTGGAGTGAAAGCTTATAATCAAGCATGAAACCTTCATCATTTTACAATTTTGAATCTGATTATTATGTTTCTATATCTTTGTGTTTGCTGTGTGTGCAAAGGCTGAAAGTTATTTCCTAAATGAAATTTAGTTGTAGGGGAAAAAAACTTTCAAGAGAAACGTTTACTTATTATGCACAAAAAAGGGAATTTATGTGAAGGAATTTAAGAGAAGATTTAAAATGCATATTGTTGTGAACTTGAGACAATTTAAAATGCATATTGGTGTGAAATTGCATATTTTGTGTTGTCTCCATATAAGGAGAATATGGCTTTACTAGCTAATATATACTAGGATCGAAATGAGGACAGGAGTCAAGAGTATATTTAGTCAGCTTAAAGTTATCAGGCTAACTAAGGTAAGCTTGAAGAGACTCCTAGGATAAAGATTTCCAGTATAGGAGGGATTAAGTGATTTACTTGTTATGCTGGTTCATTTCTAGTAGATTAGATTGTCGTAGGATAGTCTGGGATGATAGATAATCCAGTGAAGGACTAAGCCTATGCGTAGTGTAAGATAGCCTTAAGTCAAATCGACCCTGAGTAGTGTTTATGATAGATGACCTTCATTTGAAGTATTGAATGAGAATACTTTGGCCAAAGTAGTGAAATGTATGACTTTTACATAGATGTGAGTTAGTTGAGACTACACTGTCAGTTCATTGTGATCCTTTATACTAGTTCGTGATTGTGAAATAGCAAGGTTCTAGTTGTGTAGGACACAACACTATGCTCAGTTGGTAATCGTTAACGGATACCCTACCAATCTCTTCTTTCGAAGGGAGGGCCATCTATCAATGATAGGTGTACGGGGGACCGCATTATAAGTTTGTGGTTGGCGGAAAAACACCCGAGTGATGTTTCTCCTCCACAACAAGCAGCTGATGCACTTCTTCACAAAGTCTACTAGAATTCTAGACCACATCTTCTTTCTAACTCCATATTCGTCCACCAAGTTAGACCAGTAGTCTTCTATTTGCATAACATGAAGTGACTTCTTCCTATGAACTCTCCATTACGGATCAAAATCTGACCTTGGTTTATAAGTACCCAATTTATAGAATTGCAATTCTGATTTTGTAGTCTTGGCTGCTTGCAATGAAGGACAAACTTCCAACATTTTCCCAATCACAATAGGAAAATTCACTCCTTGTTTATTCTTTTTCTCTTGAATGGAATCCAAGTGCACCAACTGTCTTGCAATTTCAAGCATAATTATCTTATCTGTTGGATACCGTGGGAGTTTATATGGAGCTTCTGCAAATCCATGGACCCTTAAATATGTAAAAGTTGGAAATTGAATGAACTACAATCTGAACTTTTCAAGCAACACCATAGCCTCCTTGGACAACCTCTTTTGGATTCCTCCTTGAAATAGCTGAGTGATATACATGAGAAATGCATCATTGGTTATTTTATAATTGTCCTTGTAGTGCAACTATAGCTATGGGTAACAATCATATGCTTTGAACTGGTTGCTCTGAGGTCCTACTTCTCCTTTGCAAATCAATCCCCTATACTTGGTAAACCGGGCTAAGATGTAGACTATGTAAGAACTCATGTAGAAAGTCTTGGTTTTCTCCAAGTTTCTTAGTTGGATATCAATATGGTCACTTATTAGTTTAGCCCAATTTATTATTTTCATTCCTAACACAATCTCCTCCACGTATGAGAACATCCATACTTCAAAGAACGCCCCTTGAGGAGTACCCATAATCCTGTTCAGTATATGGATCGTGTCACTGTATTCTTCCTTGAAATCAATGCAAATTAGCCTCTTGGGTAACTTAAAGCGATGCTTCTTCGATTCCTTGACCCAGTTGGAATTAACTATATCCACACAAGCTTCTTTTGCCTGATCAAACATGGCTTGTGATTCCTCTTGAGTTCTACTCAACATTTTGTGACGACGAGGAATACCAAACACTTCTTTGACTGATTCTTCAGTGAAATACGCCAAAGTGATCCCGTTAGATGCTTTGATGGATCGTGTTTGTGGGTTATATCTTTTGGCGCATTCAACTATCAGCTCACTACACTGAACTACAGGTGGAAAACCAGCTGCTTGGTGAAGTCCGCCTTTAACCATGTTGGTTGCAATAGGCGTAGGCATTTCATGTTGGGTGCCAAACATCCTTATGTTTTGTTGGATTACGTTGAATTGTTTGAAGTTAGTGTCTACAACTTTCTTCCATTTAGATGATAGTTGGGATTCTGGATAAAATTCTTTGAGAACTTCTCTTACTTGATTCTTTCTAACTCCTCCTCCAACGTTCTTTGTGGTAGACATTGCACCTGTACGAAGCTTGAAGTTAGAAAATATTCACAAATTGCAAAGAAGGCGTTGTGCTTAAGATTTTATGGTTGGAGAGTATTTTAATTATTTAATTAAAAATTCTGGAATTCGACTGCAAAGGCTGATTAGAAAATAAATTCGAATAAAATGAAATTTTATCAGCCACCCTTGTCATCTTTCAAGAACATTTAGAGAATTTTTAAATAATTTATTGGAATTTTGGAGCCAGAAATTGAAGATTTCTACAAGTTGAAGATTTAAATTCTTTTTCCTCTTCAAATTCGCCACCAGTGACCTTGCAATTGCATGGGAAATCTGGAAATTGAAGAAAATATTTGGCCTTTTCCTCTGGAATTGATCTAACTTGCAGCATATGCAAAAAAAAATTGCTGAAGAAGGATCCCTATCATTGCAGTGGAACTTGTTGAAAGAAATTCTAACATGTAAATAATGAAAAATAACTCCCAAGCGCCTCCCTTTTATAAGAAAAAACCTTCCTTATTTACTTGGTTCGACTTCTCTGATTGGATGCTTTGTCACAAAAAAAACACTAAAAGCAATCTTATCCTCTTCCTCATTTTTCTTGGGCGCCCCTTTTGCTTGTTGGTGAAGTTTTCTAATAATAATAAAAACTTAAGTTATTTTTATTTTTCCTTGCCTAGTAAAATTGACTTTCAAGTGGAATTATTCACTCTGGAACTGGATTTTCTCTTTTTCACCAAGGTGACTCTACGCCTTAGTCAATTTTTTTGAATTTCTCCTTGGAAGTACGCCCTCTAACTGGAATTTTCACCATTTCAAGTGGATTTCTTACCTTGAAGAGGATATTTCGATTTGGAAGACTTCAACATGGAATTTTTGATATTTTAACTAGATTTTCACCATTTTCCTTAGCCATTTTTTTTGAATTTCGAGTTGAATTTCCACTTTTAAACATATTCACCCAACTAGAATTTTGCCTCATCAAACTGGATTTCATTCTTGGACTTGGGCGAATTCAACTGGATTTTTCTCCATCGGCGTGCTTTAAGTCTTGAAAATGATTTCTTCTTTGCTTGGGGCGAACTTTATAGGTTTTCTGCTTTGATGCCTTCGAAACCCTAACCCGGGCACCTGTTAAAAATAGAAATTACTAAAAATAGAAAAAAGCAAAAAGCAAAATTTCTAAAAATAGAAAATCCCCAATTGGTCCAAAAATGCTAAAAATGTAACTTTGAAAAAGCAAAAAAGTAGAATCCCTAAAAAATAGGAAGTGTCAGAATTCTCCCGTTGGACAGTCGCTTTTACTGCAACAACACTTTTGAGCACTTTTGTGGTGTCAAAAACTTCATTTGACCCCCTGAGCACTTACTTGACCAACGCAACCATCTCAAATCTTGACAAATTCTAACTCAAACTCAAACCTTGAATGTGTGAACCCATTCCTGCTTTGAAAGAGGCCCAAAGGAAACTGAAGCTAATGCCAAAACTAACCCTAACACTAAGGATAAAAAGTAGGGGGTCCACATTTGAAATATTCCAAGCCAATTTTTTCAAATTTTCAAATTACAAATTCAAATCAATGCACCCATTAAGGTTAGGAGATAAACCAAAATGTGTTGAAGCAACTCTAACCAGAATGTACACCAGGATCCCGATGTGGGCAAGGTGTGAGCATTGGTCAGAGGATCTGAAACAATTGCTTATGTAGGAACTCTAACCAAGAATGGCGCCGATGATGGCGAGCATATGGTCAGAGGATCTTCTACACTAAGTGCTGAAAGGGAACTCGACACCAAGTATGTGCTACCCAATCCAGAATGGAGTGAGGGGCGACCATATGGTGGAGTGTTACAAAGTACAATGCTTGAAAGAATTACTGAAAAAGCTGAAAGTACTCAACACCCAAAATGTGAGCATTGGTTAGAGGATCTAAAACAATTGCTTATGCAGGAACTCTAACCAAGAATGGCGCCAATGATGGCGAGCATATGGTTAGAGGATCTTCTACACTAAGTGCTGAAAGGGAACTCGACACCAAGTATGTGCTACCCAATCCAGAATGGAGTGAGGGGCGACCATATGGCGGAGTGTTACAAAGTACAATGCTTGAAAGAATTACTGAAAAAGCTGAAAGTACTCAACACCCAAAATGTGCTTGCTAACCCAGAGTGGGAAAGTAGCTACCATAGGGCGGAGATGTAACTATTACAAACAATTACTGCAGGTAAGAATGAGTATTACAAATCGTGACAAAGCAATATTAAAGAACAACTGGTCAGTACTACTGCCAGCTTACAATAGATGATTATTGCCTGCAATGTCAAGATATTAGATGCTCTTCAAATGGTGCACTCAACAATAAATCTTCTGTAAAGCCTTTAAGGAATCCTCAACACCAAATCCAATAAAAAAGATGCAGATTTCTGAGGACTGTTATGACAGATCTGCACTTTTTCAACATTTAACCAGCAACATAGAAATTCACTGAATGACTCATAACTCACTCCTCTCTTACCCAAATGACCTCAACTCAGATGCAAAACACAACTAGTATGATGGCGCCTAAGATGAATGCAAGAAACCCACTTAAAATGCCTTTATTTATTTATGCACGGATTCCAAGGTGATACAGAATTGTACGGCCCAGCAAGAGGGGCGATTTTCTTTTAAAAATCACAGACTTCACAATAAATTCTATAACTTGGGAAATATGTTCGCCCCTTACAAACAGATAGGATAAGACAATACCCACAAACAATATTTTTGTATTTTTTGAATTACGAACATAAACTCAATCTGCTGTAGCTAAAAATGCAAATTCTGGAAAACTACTAATATGCAAAACTGATCTATCAATGCAAAGACTGAATACAATGCTCAAACCCAATGCAAAACTCACAATTTACGCTATCTCATCACTAGTTGCTGTATTGCAAGCAAGAAGCAATGCCCGAGCTAGGAGGCCTTCATTCCTCGAAGCAGTTCCAGAGCCAAACCGGCAGCATAACAATACTGTAGACAAAAGATAATCCCAATGATAACCAATGGCCTCCTTTTATAATTTTTAGATGATCTTTCTCGAAACCCTAAACTTCCTTTTCGAACCAAACCCTAATCCTCCAATAGAAGGCGTCCCACTTTTCCAAGCAAACTTTGACTTTTAATAATACTTTATTTCCTTCTTGAAATTGGCGTCCAATTTGAGCTTGGGTTAATCTTTACTTTATAAGAAATATAATTAATTTCTTTCAATGAGGCGCCCACCCATAAAGACATCTTTTAAAACAACTTAAAGTGACGAGCTAGGCCAAGGGGGTCAATGTTAAAATATAACATTAAAACATGACTTTAATTAAATAATTCGACTTATCTCTCCAATTGTGCCCCGAAGCCATAAATGAGCAAGCCAACTGATCAGTCTGAAGTAGAAAGTCAACCATGCCGAAACCAACAGGAACACTGCCAGAAATAGAATTTACTAAAAATAGTAAATTCCTGAAGATGCTCAGAATGCCAAGAAGAACATATCACTGCGAAGCTCTTTGAAAACCCAGAAAGAATCTGCCATTGAATCAACCAACCTCGAGCAAGAGCATCCTTCAAAACAAGAAACCCTAATTTTACCTTCCGAGTAGCCTACGGGTCTCCGGAATAGGCCAACGGTCACTTGAAAGATCATGCTCGAGAAGGGGACATAACAACCCACCACGCTCCGCGGGTCTCGACCTCGAGACCTCGGCTCTGATACCACTGAAATATTCCGAGCCAATGTTTTCAAAAGTTCAATACAATAATTAGAGCAATACACATTCGTTAGGGTTAGCTCTAAACCAAAACGATGTTGAAGCAACTCTAACCAGAATGTACACCAGGATCCCGAGGTGGGCAAGGTGTGAGCATTGGTCAGAGGATCTTAAAGAAATGCTGATACAAAGAACTCTAACCAAGTGCGATGGATGTGTGATTAGGTCACAACATTTGGCGATTACACGTTAAGAATGTTCCTGGACATTCCAAAGATAAAGACCTATTTTGAATCCGGAATTTCTGATCAAACTGACTTACCCATAGGTTAAAAAGTGTACTCAAAAAGGAAAGGAATCCTAAATTGGGTCGAGACACTTTACCTTTCAATCACAAGTGTGTGCAAATGTGTTTCTTTCCGTCTCATAAGATCATTGGAACTCTTAGAATTGGCTGTAACGGGTTACGTAGTAATCCTTACTTCAAAAGCATCCTGGACATTGCCTCGCTGCCAGTCAAGTGTCCATAGCCCCGATGAGGTTATTGTTGTGATTCTTACGAATATTGCTCCATTTCCAGCCAAGCATCCGTAGCCCCAATGGAGTTATCCGCATGTTCCCATTAGCCAAATGTTTCAATATTTGTCCTTTTCTCTTTTCAATTTTATTGTTTTCTTTCTTTTTGGTATTGCTTCTCTTTTCTCGTTTTCTTCGATTGACTCATAAGTAGTGAAGCTCATTTGGGTTTAAGAATCACAGTGGTGCTGAAGTAGGATTTAAGATTTTTCACCAGCCACGACTTCTCCTAAAAGAACATAATGACTTAGAGCAATTGATTATATATGTGTAAAAAAATAATGATTTTCAAGACTAAGTGTCAAGACACAATAGATGATTCCTTTCCTAGCCAAGTAGAAATCCTAACCTAAGGACAAACTAGGAAATTTAATCTCGAATTCCAAGATCCCTAACAAACGTTTATATACATCTTTTCGTGGAATGAGACCAGTGCATGCTTGAAACGTTGTTACCCTTTTGCAAATGTAAATCCCCTTTTATTCCAAGCTAAACTAAGCAACTAAGGGAAAGCAAAGCAACTAAACCTAAGAAAACCTAAACTAAGGAAACCAAACTAAACTAAGAAAGGAAAGACAAGAAGCCAAAAAACAACTAAACTAAAGAAAACAAACCAAAACCCAAAAAGGAAACTACTTTAACTATGTACAACTAAGTCCCATCAAGGAACTCAGGATTGGAAGTAGTGTTTCAAGAATTGCCTGTCAACGGGCTGTTGTACCCAAACCAAATTTTTTGCTTCATTAAGGCATTTTGCTTAAAAGAGTCTAAACTTTGCTAAAATGATATCAAATTATAGTTTTTGGGCAATTCAAGTATGGACTTTGTCAATGTCGTGTTAGTCGTCAGCAGCAATTGGTCAGTACCTAGAGGACAAAATCTGAACCTGGGATGCAGAATGGGACATTTCATGATGGAGTACTTCACGACTGAATTTCAATCCTATAAGGTCATTCCAGTGGCTAGATCAGTGTTCGAGGAGCGCAAAACAGACATAATTTTCAAGCTGAAAACCATTTTGGTGTGCCTCTAGCCTAGGGGCGCCCAGTTTTTCTAGCTATCAAATGCACTTGTTTTCGCTCACAGATAGATTCAATCTCTTCAGAATTAGCCCAACTTTGCGACGAGCTAACATGCAAAGTGATCCGACTTGCAGAACTCCGACAAACGCAGTTAGAAGTTGAAAGTACGAAGAGAATACACGTCAAAAAAGCTGTCGAAAACGTGTTTCCGGTGTGCCTATAGCTCAAGGGCGCCCATGGTTTTAAGCTGTCTAATGGATGAATCTGCTAACGCCGTCACCTAAAGATCTTTTCCAATCTAGTATGCTCACGCAACGCACTAACATGCGTGACGATTTGACAAGCTGATTGACCACAGCAGAGGTTCCATCAGACACGTAAATCAGAGAGTTGAAAATGTTGACACATTTCCCGGTGCACCTTTGTGCCAGGGGCACCCAACCTTTTGGCCTTTAAAACAGGGTTATTTGTAGTCGCAATCTTCACGGAATTTGTGCCCAGTCCTCCTAGCTATTCATTGGATCCAGCCATCAATTCGCACGATTTGCCAGGAGCCCGTGAATGAAGGAACAATAGAAGTCACTGCAGAAATCAGGCAACCAGAAAAACGACCAAGTATGGACACAGTTAGTTTCTTCAAAAAACGCACTTGTATTTTTGAGGTCTTAGAAGCAGTTTTCTCGCTTCGTCACCTCTAGAGACATCTCTTCTCAATGCTCCTAGCTATGCAGAGAGATTGTTGGTGCACAAATCGGAGCATTCCAGCTCTCGGTGTCGGAGGACAAAGTAGGGTGCTTGGATGAAAGTTCACAACTTTTGTCAAAATAGTCTTGGTGTGCCTAAAGCCTAGGCACACCTTTGTTTTTCAGGTCCCCATCATAGCTTTCAGATGTCTTATATACAGTCTTTGGATGCAGAATTCTTCTAGTCACGCAATGAATCTATCCTTCAATCCGCACGATTCACCATCCATCATCTATGGCAGAACGAAGCATGAAATGGCAAAACGGAGAAAATGGCTAAGTTTGGTGTCTGAAAATCAATTTAATCAAGGGCGCCTAATTTTCTGAGGTGTTAAATGATGGATTTTGCAGTGATGGTTCCCAGGAGACATTTCTTCCTTGCTCTGCAAGCTTTGCAATGAATATCCCTGCTCAGTCTCAACATCACCTGGTCACCCGGAAATCAGTGTTGAATATGGCCAGTTGTAACTTTGTAGTCAGCTACAAAGTAGGAAGTTAATAAAAAGCGTGATATCTTGAGCAAATGGACGCCTATGAGGACAAATGAGGACTTTTCAAAATTAGTGAAGTTCGCCGAATCCATCCGAGAGCTCAACGTGGTTTGTCAACTGATTAAAATAATATTAAATATTTATTTTGCATATTTGAGCATTAAATGGCGGTTTTCTTAAATTGGCGCCTCTTTGTGCTAGATTTTCAAATTGCATGATAAATGTTTTTATTATTATTTTTATTCTAGACTTCAAGTCAGTCTCAGTTCGAACTAAAGGGGTCCAATCATAAGCTTTCTCTTGCAGTCAACATTATGGTGTGAATTTTCTCTATTTATGCATGGCGTCATATTTCATTCACATAGCTTAAGAAAATTCGTAATTCTTCAGAGCAAAGGCGAATTTCCTTCAGAGTTGGGTGAATTTTTCATCAGCAATCATTGGTGAAGACATCAAAACACTTTCTTTGCAGATACAAGTCAGAATTATCAATGAATTTCAAGGAAATGTGGCGATTTTGGCAGAGGAAAACATCAAAAATGTCTTTCTTCTTCTCAATTTCTTCCATTTTCTCATCTTAAATTCATTCTCATGTTTGAAGAATTGGCAGATTTTGACAAAACAAATTATCTGGGTTGACTCAGAATAGCTTCCTCAAGAAAACCCATGTGCCAAAATTTTTCAGGAAAATTTACTCCAGAGCATCAGTTCTCGAAGCTCTAATTTTCTCAACTGAAAATTCCTTGCATGGTCAAGTAGAAGTCAAATTTTCCCATTTCTAACGTTTGGGTTGTCTTAGAATCTTTTTTTGAACAAAACCCATATCTCTGAATTTTTCGTGAAAATTGCTCTCCGGTAGGCTATTTTTAGTTTTCCAGAAAAGTTGTCAGAATATAGCTGTGTTCACAGTCAACAGGCGAGTTTTTCAGAGTGCAGTTCATGTAGACTGAATTCAAGACCAAATCGGTCTTAATTCGTGATTTCGTCAGAAAAGCTGACACCGATTTGTATCAAGCGCATTTGAAGGGTTGACAGGTGTAGTCACTCAAGTCCACTGGTTGCATGCCTCATATGGCCGATTGTCTTCCAAAGCTGGTTTAAGGGTTGATACTGTTGGAATTTTGCGTGTGCAGCAAGTTCATTTGCATTTCTCAACCAAAGTGTGCGCAGTCAAACCTCACAATTTCGTCATGCAGCACTCTTTCATTAAGAAAAAGCGTTAAAGACATCAAGCTGCAGAAGAGATAGTGGTCATCACTTTAGTTACAGAGCCGCCAAAGTTATAAGTCAGTGAGGTGCTAGTTTGAGTGTGCAAAGATTTCCAAAATTGTTCAAGTTGCTGACGAGCGGTAAATTGACAATTATAAGTGCCCTAGACAATGATGCAATTAACAATCTCGTTGAGGGATTGGTTGCTCGAGATCTCGGCCAGTAGACTTCAGTTCCCACCTCTTAGAATAGACATTACACACAGTAGTTAAACTTGGTGTTATCTTTTCAAATTAACTCGCTGTCTCATCTCATGCATGTCTATTCTGGGATTTGCTTTATTCACTTGGAGTTACATTTAGGGTTTACATTAACTGATGGTAGTGTTCCAGTTAACTTGCTTTCAATAAGGATGTGCATGCTTGCACAATTGTCCATTTTTAGATTAGATGTTTCAGTTAACTGATGGTAGCTTTCCAGTTAACTGTATAGTTTGCTTTATTAGGGTTTAGCAATAAATCTTGCATGCATTGCAAGACTGTAGTTGACTCAAGGTGATTTTAGGGTTCCCTACACCTTTTGATGTCTATAAATAAGAGCTTTGCTCATTTGTACATAACTTTTGCACGAGAGAGAAATATATGTTGTGCCTACATTGCCTGTAATATTGCTCGTTTTGTATCTGTTCATAAGTATTTATTATGATAATGACTTGTTATGCCACTTGGGTTCCATGCAATTATTGTGGTTAATGCTTGCCTTAGATATAGTGGCTAGTTCGATCATAAATTGTATGCATGTCTTGCCAATGCAATTTACTGTCCTAGTTGGCTATCCTTTGTGTTTTGTATTCAATAAGCCTGTTCAAATTGAGCTGATAGTTGTGCCACCTTGCCTTCAAGTTGAGAATCTGTACTTGGTTTATCGTGTGATGTGTGTGAGTAATAAACTTATTCAGATTGAGTTGATAGTTGTGCCACCTTGCCTTCACGTTGAGAATCTGTACTTAGTTTATCGTATATTGTTGTTTCCAATAAGCCTATTTAGACAAGCAGATAGTTGTGCCACCTTGCCTTCACGTTGTGAGTCCGTACCCTACTTATCGTTAGATAATTATTCCCGCTCCGTTTCCTCATGCTCTGAATTCTTGAGGGGATTGGATAGATAAGTTACTTAGTTTTGTGTGTTGTAGTTAGTGATCTGCGAAACCAGAAAATACTTAGCTGCAACGTATATAGCTTTCGTGAAAGCCTTGTACCTCTTACAACTGAGACAAAAAGACAGGATATAGTTTAGTTTATTTCCCTTTTTCAAGTACTTTTGTCAAGCACAACGAAGGAGCTTCCCCTCCTAATTTGAAGAGAACTCATTGCGTAGTGTGTATAGCTGTCCGTACCAACTTATACTCCAGAGGTGTTAGTTGTTATGCCAACATGGGAAACGAGACATCTTCTCTTGTCAAAGTTTTTAACTTGAAAGCGTTTTCTCCCAAAATTTGATAATGACCCATCCATAAGTTGTCAAACTTTTCATGGTCTCCTCTTTGTTCATGGGCCTTGTCCCAACAAAAGACTAAATCCGAAATTCTAAATGCCTTTATTGTCGCTCACCGATCAAACCATCTCTTTACAACAACTTGATATTTGGCAAAATTTTCTAAGGCTTGGTCTCTTTTTTCTTCCAGAAGCAAAAGTTGTGACAATCTGGTTTTAACTCTTTCCTCATGATCTAGACATTCTTGCATGAATTGTAAAGTTGGAATCCTCAACTATATGGGAAACACAGGGTCTTGTCTGTACACCAGATGATAGGGTGATGTCCCCAAGGAACTTTTCACTCTTACTCTATTCGCCCAAAGAGCGAATCTTAACTGTGTATGCCAATCCCTTGGATTCTTGTCCAACAACTTCTTGATAACAGTCAACAAATTTTTGTTCGTGGATTCTGCTAATCCATTGCCCTGGGGATAGTAGTTTGAACAGAATTTTAAAGTCACACCATACTCAAATACCCAGTTAGAAAATTTTAAAGAAGAAAATGCAGAACCATTATCACATACTAGAGCGTGTGGACAACCAAATCTAGTGATAATGCTTTCTTCTAAAAATTTAATCACAATATCAATGGTGCATAACTTCAAAGCTTGAGCTTCTGACCATCTTGTGCAATAGCTAGTTGCAATTAGAATATACCTGTGTTGCGCAGAGGAAGGCAGGTTGATCATACCGATAAAGTCAAGTCCCCACTTTGCGAAAGGTCTTACTTCTATCACAAGTTGAAGTGGCATAGCTGGGTTCTTTTCTTGTACAACAGTTACTTGGCATGTGTGACAAGTCTTCACATGATCATATGAGTCTTTAAATAGTCTAGGCCAATAGTAGCCTGCCATTAGGACTTGGTGTGCTGTCGCCAATGCTCCTCTATGACCTATCCCAAATCTAGAATGAAAATGCTCCATTATTTGTCTCGCTTCCTCCTTTCCGGTGCATCTCAGGTAAACTCCTTCATGGTTCCTCCTGTATAATACTGATCCTTATAACATGTATCTCTGGCTTTTCATCCTTAAGGCCCTCTTTTGTATTGGATTTAGATGACTTGGGCACTTGTGGTTGAGCAAAAAGTAGGTTATATCATTGTACCACTCATCCGGAGATACCTCTTGCAATTCATAAATTTGTTGTACCAGTCCTACCCCTACAGCAATGTGTTGTGATCTTTTCACACATCGCCCCATTCAAAATGGGGACCCATAAATTTTTGCTCCGTTCTGGTCTTTTGGTTTTGGTTTTTGTCTTTCTCTCTCGTTCTGCTTCTTTTCTGCTTTCTGCTTTCCGGGAACGCTCCCGTCAGCAAGCTTGAATACAAAGATTCGACCAAGCACTGAAATTAGGGTTTCACATCTTTAGGTCATTTTGAAGTCAAATTGAGTTGGTTTGTCAGCTTTTGAGCCTAGCAGTGCTAATACGATGCTTCCAGCAAGCAACCCCTAAATTTTCACTAAGTTCTGCCAACTTTCTATTTTTAGTAAGTGTCAGTTTAGGGTTGATTTTCTTAAGATTATTCACATTTGGACAACTTCATTGCATTCTGAGCACTTCAAGTGCACTTTTGGCAAAATTTGAGCAAGAACGGACGACTTGCTATTTTTAGCAGTCCAGCTTCCAGAGCAGATTTCGAGGTCCAGATGTTACATTTTCTGATGCATGTCCGGAGATTCCTTCTAGGTTTTTCGAGACCTTCGCAGTGATGTGACATGCAAAGCTGGACGACAATTTTCAGCACTCAGCCTTCGGAGGCCGATATCAGGGTTTGCATGTAGAATTTTTCAGCGCATGTCGGCATTTTCTTTCTGGGTTTTCCAAGAGCTTCGCGATGGTGTAGCATGCAAATGGAGCTGACCACTTTTCAGAAACTTACTATTTTTAGCCAGTGCGTGCATGTTGGAGATTTTTTCGGGTTTTTCTGGGTTTTCCGAGATTTTTCGGGCAATATGACATGCAAGATCGTCCGGCAGCCGGTCGGTCACTTTTCCGGCCGTTTTCTATTTTTAGCAGGTACCACTTGGGCACAGCTCGACACTTCAGAACTGCAAACTGACTAGCATGCAATTGAAACGAGGTCAAACGGAGCTCATCCGAGCAACATGCACAAAATTAGGGTTTCAAGCTTCAGAGCTAAAAATGAGGAATCAGAGGTCAAAATATTCAAAACTGAGGTATCCATCATGATCAGCATCCTTTCGAGAATCTGCTGGCAAAATTTGAAGGCAATCGGAGAACCTGCTATTTTTAGTAAAATGTTCTGGGCGCAGGCTATAAATAGAAAGTTGATCGCAGGCTCCGACACAGACAGGCAAGTTCACCAACAACGGGCACACTGTCCAGATTTCAAGGCAAACAGAGTTACAGGGAATGAAGAATCAGATAGTTGCTATTTTTAGCAGGTCAATTAGGGTTTCCTAAAATCAAGGGCGGGACCCAACATTCACGCAGAAGCAGCATTCAGTTACGATCACCATGCTTCGGGCAATCAGCACATGAAATTTGAAGACTTTCTGAACAGTTTCTATTTTTAGCAGGTTGCTAAAAATAGCAAGTACAAACGGGCATCAGGCACTGATGGCACAAATCAGTTGAAATTCAGAGCAGGGCAGGCATCGGGCTTTCCAAGGTTAGAATTCAGTCAATGGCGCAAAATTTAAGGAACTTTCTAAAAATAGAAAGTCAGGGCAAATTAGGGTTGACAAAGGAAAATCAACTCAAATCTGGCAGAAGGCGAAAAATTTGTTAAAATGGATAAAATTTCAAGTCTGGTAGTGAAATTCGCTTTCAAGGCTGAACAGAGGCAGAAAAATGACTAAGTCTGGAAAACTTGAAGTTGCAAGGTTAAAACGCGCCCACCAAGGTTGAAGGTTTAGAAAATGGCTAAGTTCGAAATTTGAAGTTCATGGGTCATATGCACCCTTGGAGCTAGAATTGAAAGTTCAAGCATGAGAATGCACCCATGGCAGAAACTAAGTGTTGACCCTCTCATTTGCGCCCAAAGCCAAAAATGAAAGCTTGGTAGGTGATTTGCGCCCAAGCCTGGGAAATTGTAAAAATTTGACTAAGTCAAGAACTGGAAGTTGGAGGTCCCAAATGCGCCCTAAGTCAAATTGGAAGTACCATGTGCTAAATGCGCCTTGGTTAGAAGAAGGAAGAGGTTGGGAAATTTGCCTAAGTCGTTTAAAATGAAAGCTCACCTCTCTATAAGCGCCCAAAGATGTTGGAGTAAGAAATTTGTCTAAGTGACAAAAATGGAAGTCCATGAGTCTAAATGCGCCCCTCTTTAAAGATGTTGAAAATTTGCATAAGGCGTAAAGATTAAAAGTTGGCATGGTCATTTGCGCCTAAGCCAAAACTGGATGCTCAATATATCAAATGTGCCCTGAGCTGAAGACATAAGAAATTCTCTAAGTGCCGGAACTTAAAGTAGCAAGGGTCAAATGCGCCCAAGGATGTTGGAACATGAAAATTTGCCTAAGTCATGAAATTAAAAGTTGACCCTCCCAGATGCGCCCAAGGCATAAACTGGAAGTTGGCATAGTGATTTGCACCCAAGGTCCAAAGTGGAAGCTGCATGGGTGAAATGCGCCCCACTTTAAGGAGTTCCAAATTTCACTAAGTACTGTAAATTGAAAGCTCGACCTAACATTTGCGCCCTTGAGTGTAGTGGTTCAAAATTTTGCCCAAGGCGTGAAACTAAAAACTCACTCATTGATATGCGCCCATCACAAGTTGAAAATATTCTGAGGCGTTAAAATTGAAAGTTTACCCTGTGATATGCGCCTTGATGGTTGGGCGTCTCATTTGCACCTGGAAGGAAAGAGATGATTAAAACTAAAGCTTCACACATCAAATGCGCCCTTGTCTGGCATGCAAATTGAAAGTCCAGAGTGCCTAATGCGCCCAAAAGCTAAGGAGCGAAATTGAAAGCTCCATATATGATATGCGCCCAGGAAGTGTAGAGAAAATGAGTTTTAAAATTTGAATTTGACTAAGTGTTAAAACTGAAAGTTGGACCTCCAAAATGCGCCTTGAATTGAAAACATGAGATATGCGCCTAGAAGTTTAAGTAAGGAAATTAAAAACGCTAGGTGGTATATATGCCCAGTAACTCCTCCCAAGTGTTCAAAGTGAAATACCACCCTCTAATTTGCGCCCAGGCAAGAGAAAAAGAGTGAATTTTCCTAGGGCGTTAAATGGTTACCCATGATGTGAAATGCGCCTAGCCGCTTGAGATTCATGGAAATTCCTAAGGCGTGGAAGTGAAAACACAAGGGTCCTATTTGCGCCCAAGCAAGTGGAGGAGTTTAAAAACGTCCAAGTCATGTAAAATAAACGCTCATGGGTGTAAATGCGCCCACCATTGAAGGAAGAAGTTGGATTTTGAATTAGGCGTTTGAAATTATTAAAGGCATCTTGATTAAATTAAAAGCACATACCTTTATATGCACCTTGGGTCTGAAAGAGGGGAATTTAAATTTTCCTAAGGCAACGGGTGAATATTAAACGTTGAGACTTGATAAGCAAAGAATCAAGTGATGATTTTCGATGAAAATATTCAATGACGGTTAAAAATAAATTAAAAGGCGTTAAAAGAGAAATATTTCTCCAGGCAGTTAATTTCGAAATATGCCTAAGTTGGAGAAATTTAATTAATTTAATTAATTTAATTATTTTCCTAAGTATTAAATTAAATTCCCCCTTTAATTTTGACCCATAAAAATTGTGAAATTCGGATGATTTTAACAAGGGGAATTTATTTCGGAGTTAATTACGGATGGAAAATAGATTACGCCTAGCCATTTTAAAGTGTTGACATCGAGAAATAAATAAAATGGCATTTGAATTAAAATTTAATAAATTAAATATGCCATTTTAAAAAGGCAGTTGAGATAATTTCAAATCAGTGTAAAAATGATTTTCTTGGAATTACTGGAGGTAACTGGCAGTCGGGAGGGAATTTTAAATTTAAATCGAGGAAAGAATCTCCCCGAATAGCAAATTGTCATAACAACTGCCTGACGACTGGAATATTCCCTTTTAAATTTAGCAAACGCGTCAGTCATTATGAAGGGAATAAAAGGCATCTGCTAAAATTAGCACCAGTCTTTTGCTATAAAACTCTGAGGATTTTCATTCTCGTCTCACAAGATTCGAAGTTAAAATTTATGCTGGTGAATTGAGTTGTGAAGTTTTCAATTTGAGAGTTGCTGAAAGAGTGGGGTGCTAAGTTCGATTTTTGCAAGAGATTGAAGTTGCTGAAAGTTGATTTCTTGAAGTTGCTGCGATTCGAAGTAAAGTTTGAAGGGTTTAGCATTTTTTTATTTCTTCACGTTGCTGAGGTAAGTACCCGAAGTTGCTGAGACTTTTTATTTTGCTGAAAGTTGAAACGTTTTCGAAGTTTTAAATTGAAAAGCCTGAAATCATTTATGCTGAAGATTGAAATTGTTTGAATTCGAAGTTGTTTGAGCTTTAAATTTTCTGAAATTGCTGAGTGTTAGAATCAAATTGGATTTAAATCGTGAAACCTTCGAAGTTGCTGTTTTATAATTTCCGAAGTGCTGATTTTTGATTGCTTTTCGAAGTTGCTGATTTATAACTCTCGAAAAGTTGATTTTAATTTGTTGAGGATTGCTGATTTGAACTTGCTCGTTTAAAAAACTCTCGGACTTATTTAAACTTTTCGAAGTTGCTGATGTATAACTGTCGAAGAGCTGATTTCAAACTTGGTAATTTGTAATTTGAAAGCTTGCTGATTTTAAATATTCGGAGTTGCTGATTTTAAATATTGCTGAAACTTGACGCGTTTTCCGAAGTTGAAATTGTTGGAGTTGATTTTTTACGTGGAGTTGAATATTTCTTTTGGCTGCAAGTTGTTGAAACTTGAAGTTTTAATTCTCAAGAAGTCAAAGTTGGCTGCTGAGGATACTAACTTGCATTTATTTTTGCAGCCAACTCCAACCGCCAGACACCTCATGTGATTTTTATTTTAAAAAGTCGGAAGTGTAATGTTCGTTTTTGTTTTGCAGATGGCTGATGGACGAAAGGTCGACGTTGCTGGAACAAGCAAGGCTGGAGCTAAGGCTACCAACAATGAGGCTGTCAAAGAGAACGCCTCCAGGCAGGCGATTATCAAGGGTCTAAAGAAGTCCTTCATCCCGGAGTCGAAGATCATCTCAAAGTATGGAAACCTGACGGACACCAATCTCGGGCCATTCAACCTCGAGGCCTTCACGCGCAGAATGTATGGGCAGGGTGGCAACCTCCCGACGGAGGCATCACGCAATATTGTGAAGAGCGGATTGTACGCAGCAGCAGGGTTCCAACCAGCAGTCCGTTGTCCCGAGTTGATCCTAGAGTGCGCCAACTTCTACAACTCCGAGGATCGGACTATCAGCTCTCCGGATGGTATGATCATGGCCAACTTCGCTCCTGATGCAATTGGCGAGGCGTTTGGGATATTTGCTACAGATGATATGTTGTATAAATCCAAGGCAAAGGCTGACAAGATGTACGCCACGTCCTTTGAGAAATGCATGAAGAGGATAAACACCACATGGATGCGAAAGCCAAAGCCTCCTGCTGCTAGGCTGCCTAAGCAGATAATCTCAGAGGAGCTGAAGCAAGAATACTGCGATATCATTATGCTGCTCAGCAGAGTTAATGGCAGCCCGCAGTCGTTTGTATTCGAGCCTTGGATGTTCTTCTACATCAGTGTAGTGCTCGAGGGAAAGGAGACAGTGAACTGGGCAAAGATGATAAGTGATAATATTGATGAACAGTTCCGAAGTCTCAGGGGAACGAAAACATTTTACATGAGCTCGTATGTTATTTACATGCTTGCTCGAATGACCAAGTATAGAGGGTTGGCGTACCAGGAGCCAATTGGCTGCGGATACAACCGGTTCAAGATTCACCAGTCCTGCAGACAGTTGCATCTTACACACACTGGTGACTTTCAGAGAGTAAATGATGCTTTCACCATGTACATCACAAGGACCCTTTAGCAGAGGTTACAACAAAGAATATCCGAGGAGGCGCATATGCTGGTAGAAGAATATGGGTGTTGGTTCGTCCAATTCCCAAAGTTTACCTATTTGAGGCTGCCAGGGTACGATTCACATGTCTACAAACTACCTAGGTATCCAACTAACAGAATGGTATTGCTTGAGTTGTCCAGGCAATTGGTGGCCTATGACAAGATCATTAGAAGAAAGAAGAAGGGAGGCTTACACTTTCCCATTGTGTTGGGAAATTCACTTGAAGAATGCCCTACCTTGCAAGTAGCTAAAGAGGCTGAGGATGAGCTGAAATTCTACAAGCTGACTCTTTATACGAGCCGACAAGATTTTGATCCTAAGGGAATGATTGGAACGGTGCAAGGAGTGGAGTACAGACACAAGGCTCACTTGGAAGACTTTTGGGCGAATGCTGGAAGTGATGATGAAATTAGAAAGAGAATGTTTTCGAGGCTGCCACTCAAGTTGATTAGGGAGTGTGAGGTTATCCGGGTGCCAGATCAGGTCGAGGAAGACACCAGGGTCACTCATCCAGATTATGAAGCAGTGAAGAACACACCGATGCCACCAGTAGATTGGGCCGAACCAGAAATTGCGGATTTAGACACTCTGTCTATTCTCGTCATGACCTTTACAAGGGCTTGGGTGGATGAGCGTGTTAACAGGTTAAGGCGAAGGTCAGTCGCCCTCACTTATGACCTCATGGGCGATAAGAGGCCACCGGTGTTAGCAAAGAGGAAGAAGCAGCTCACACGAGGTCCAGAATCCAGAAGGGAGCCCGTTCAGCCAGAGCCTCAGAGATCGGAGGACACGTCCTCAACTCAGTTGGTGTCTCATTCTTCCAGTGTGCGTGAAGTTTCATTATTTGCTAGTCAGAGGGCTCGAGGGAATGCAGAGCCGGAAGTTGGGGAAGTCAACCAGCCAATGCCAAGAGAAATAGATACTCAGAGCGTCAATGATCCTGAAGCCGCCAGTAAGCCAGATGAAGGGGAAGAAACGGATATGGACACCCACTTCGATTTTTCCTTCGGGGAGGAAGATGTTGGGACTCATGAGGGAAGTGATCAAAATGTCGAAATAATTGAGCCTCAACCAAATATTGCTCGAGAAGAAGTTCGGGAAGTGGAAGCAACTGAGGAGCAGCCCCTGATCATTTATGATATTCAGCGCAATTGGCTCTCACAGGCAATCAGAAGGGACCAAGATGATGACGCTGACCTGGCAGTTGAAATGGAAGAACTCTTAAACAGAACCAGTAAGTCACCTAAGCGGAAGAGGGCAAGAAAATATACAAGGATGGAAACCAATGAGGCGGGTTCCCACAGCCTTCATATCGCTGTCCCAAGGGAAGAGCATGATTTGAGTGATGCAATGCCGGAGAACTATACAATCACCACAGTTGAGTTGGGACGTCCTTCCGGAGCGCAAGTAGTGGAAGAAGCTGAAAGTTCATTTTAGGCATTGAAGGATAGGCTGGTGAAGAAGGACGGAAAGTACAAGAGATTGAAGAAAGAGCACAAGGCGTTGGTTGAGTATGTGCAACATTTCGCTCATCCTGTCACTCAAGGTAATCCAGCGGCAGAGCTTCCACCAGAGTTGCCACGAGAGCCGATCAGCGGCCTTGAAGAAGTAAGGAGGGCTGAAAGGGAAGGAGATAAGTGGATAAATGGTGTCCGTACTGAGGCTGAAAAGTTTATGGCGGATCTTGTCTCGGCATTTCAAAGTGCCTCTGGTATTCTTTCACGCCTGGATGAGTCGAACAAGCTTGGGGTGATACCCATATCTTTCAGGATCAAACTATCCCTCGCCTTGTTGTCTTGATGCGTGTGCCCACGCAGACTTTGGTGAGTGAAGGGGTAATCCAGGCGGGTGATAGGTATGACTTTCGGGGGTGCAATTCAGCAGCCTTCACCGGGAAGGGTTTCTTTGACACTGCAGCTATGGAGTCCTCCAGGATCAGAAGGGCTATGAGGAATATTCACGAGAGTATCCTCGACACGTTGGAGGCATGTTGGGTGAAAATTATGTAATCAACTTTCGACAGATTACACAACTTGGACTTCAGCCACAGCTATGTGAGATGTGAATCTCTCCTCTCGGAAAGGGGAGGCGCCCTTCTTACTGCTAAGAGAAACAATAGTAAATCCACAAAAGTAATTACACAATGTACACGAAAAGTCACGCGGAAGTGGGGGGTGTGTTACATTCATCCTTCTCTCTTTTTTAGAAGATGTTTACAATGTTTTCGTGTTGGAAGTTCAGTCTTGATAACTAGAAACTACCGGTTAATGTAATGCCGTATCTATCTCGTCAAAGCGTGAGATACAGTAATCAACAACAAACAAAAAGAAATAAAATGGGAAGCTCCGCGAGGCACAAGGGGTGGAAAAGCATAGAGATGATGGCGAGGCACGCAAAACGATGCACGAATGCGGAAAAATGGAGCTCAAGGATGCACTGGTCAAAAATGGGGTGCATTTGGAAAGGTCTGGAAAAAGCCAGAAAAAAGTGTAAGGGCGCTAAAATTCAGCGCCCTTACATTCTGAGAAATTGCTTTTGGTGTAAGGGCGCTAAATTTTAGCGCCCTTACATTTTTAGTGTTAGGCAATTTTATGACATTCTTTTGATGTCATGGCGCTAGAATTCAGCGCTTTAGCTTTTTGGTGAAAGATGATTTTGATGCAAGGGCGCTAAATTTTAGCGCCCTTACATCTTACAGTGTTAGGTAATTTCTCATTTTCTCAAAAATGTTCTAGCGCTAAAATTCAGCGCCTCTGCTTTTTCTTGAAACTTTTGAGATGTAGATGCAAGAGGGAATGGCGATAGCGCTCAGGCTTGGAGATGGAAATTTGTTTGAATCATGAGAGTTTGAGTTTGCTTTCATTCTATTACATACGCCTCCCATTTTTGAGGGAATTCTTTTTCACAATAACAGATCTCTTCAACGTTCACCAAAACGCATAGAGAGAGACAACATGGATACGTTGGATAGATACGAGTGCCCACAGAACATCGACCATATTGGCGGATAAGAGAAGAACGCGTAGGTGGCGAGAGAAGAATGCGTAGGGTAACAAAGGCTCGCCACGATGAAGACAAACGATGGACAGAAAACGCGAATGAAGAACACTTTGAAAGGCGAGAACAAAAACGCGAGTGTATAGGGTAAGAGCATGGAAATGAAAAGAAGGAATGAGCACTAAATGAACACGCACAGGGGAGAACGCGAATTCAAAACCATGAATGAAGGTTCCATTGCATAAACGTGTAGGAAAACGCGAATGAAGGAAGACGCGAATAGAAAAAACGAATGAAATAAAAACGTGAATGAAGAAATCAAAACGCGAATGTACAAAGATCATATACAAATGACAATACAAAGCCGAAATGAAAGTCTTACCAGGGCAAAACGCGAAGCTTGTTGAAGAGAGAAATGGCGAATCTCCAAAAAACGTGATTTTGCAGATGAAAGGCAAACGCACAGCAAGAGGAGATGCAAAAGAAATAAAACATAAACAACAAAAGTGGCGAATTCATTCACTTAACTTTGCAAATGAAAATTAAAAACCTAACTCAAGTCGTGCAATAAATTTAGGCACGAAAAGTGGCACGATTGACGAAAAACGCGAAATTGTGAAGAAACGTGCCAGAGGAATGAAAAAAGTTTAAGTGTTGAGAAAAAATGTAATGGCGCTAAAATTTAGCGCTCTTGCATTTTTTAGAATTTTCACTTCATGCAGGGGCGCTAAATTTTAGCGCCCTTACATTTCCAGACTTAGCCAAATTTTGGATTTTCCCTGCAGGGGCGCACTTTTTGAGTGCTACTGCATCTTCCGTAATTTGCAAAGTATTAACAGTGAAAAGTCGCGAAAGATCTCGTTTCGAAGGTCTTTGCGAGGAGAACAAGGTGGAATGCTCGAATTGACTATTCGAGACTTGGGAACGCACTTCGAGGTGACTCAAAAATCACCCCGTTGTGCGTACTTGAACTTCACGAATCCTAGGAAACGGACAAGTTTCGTAGGGGGGTTATCCGTGGAACGAGCGCTGCTAGATTCCGCGATAACAGCTGGCTCCTGCTGGGGATCTTCCTTCGGTTGTTCTTTAGAAAAGAACGAAGGGAGAAGAAATCCAGAATTCAAGTGCCTTTGTCCATCCATTGGGCTTGGAGTCAGGGGACGACGACGACAAAAACAAAACACAAAGACTCGAAAGGACTTAAAAAATAAAAAGTATTTACATACCAACGCCGACTCCTTTACTGCGTAAAGTGCTTGAGATGTTGCCCACTGTGAGGAAGGGAAAATGGCGTCCCATCTCCGTATGCTAACAAGAAACTATTTTCACCATGCAACTGATGTATTTGGAAAGGTCCAGTCCATAGCGAATCAAATTTCCCGTGCATACCTTTTGGCTCTCTCCTTTTGTCCCATAGGAGGACGAGGTCACCAACTTGAAATTCTCGAGACTTGGCCTTCTTGTCGAACAACTTCTTCACTTGATCCTGGTGTTCCGCAATGCGGTTAGCCACCTGAACTCGATTCTCTTCCAATTCGGAGAGATACATGATGCGCTTGTCGACAGAATTGTCAAACGTCTCATCCTCAATGGCCTTAGCCAACTTGAGGGCTGGTAGTTCCAAAGTTATAGGAATCTCGGCATTCAAACCATACAAAAGCTGAAAAGGAGACATGCCGATTGCTCGCTTCGGAGTTATTCTGTCTGCCCACAAAGCGTCAAACAAAGCCTTGTGCCACAAACGTTGATTCTCGTCCACCAGCTTGCGGATTATAGTTACCAGATTCTTGTTTTTGATTCTTGTGATGCAAAAGCTGATTCCCGAAAAGGAATCAAAGTTTTCAATTGTTGAGTCCAATGATCCCAGAGCTCAGATTTTGTTCGAATCATGAGGCGTGGGAACTTACTACCTACAAACAGATGAGGTAGGAGAATCCTCAACTCAAAATGAGCTAGAAAAAGATGATACTTCGTCAACTTCAGATGAAACGTCATCAAAAGATTTGTCCATCTCCGACCATGAATCTTCATCAGAGGATGAAGTCTTGGATTTTGACACTGTTCCAATTGGTGATTCCAACGGTGTCTAGCTGCTCGAGTTCAATGGTAGCTGCTCTTCGACCAGTTCTGGAGCAGGAATGGTTTTCATTTCGCCATCAGGGAAGTTTTTTCCTTTCTCCTTCAAGCTGCAGTTTGATAACACCAATAACACCGCCGAGTATGAAGCCCTGTTACTGGGAATGCAAGTTGCATTGAAGAAGGGTATAAAAAACCTTCATGCGCAAGGTGATGCCGAGTTGATAGTATGTCAAGTGAGAAATCTTTATCAAACAAAGAATGAAAGACTCAGGCATTACAGTGTTCTCCAAGCAACGCCATGAGCATTTCTATCATTTGAGACAAACTCTGGAGAGGTGCCGCCAGCACGGCATTTCCCTCAATCCCAAAAAGTCAACTTTTGGGGTGACAGAAGGTAAACTTCTTGGTCACGTAGTATCTGCTGAAGGAATTAAGATTGACTCGGAAAGAGTCAATGGAATCAAGTCACTCGTTTTGCCATCAAGCAAGAAAGCCGTTCATTCCTTTTTCGGCAAGGTGAACTTCTTGAGAAGATTTCTTCCAGACTTTGCTGAAAAGACTCGTCACATTGTGAACATGATGAAGGGTAATGCCACGTTTCATTGGACGGCAGAAGGAAAAGCAGCGTTCGATGACATCAAAGAGGCCATCGCTCATGCGCCCGTATTGGTTTGCCCTAATTACACCAAGGAGTTTGTGATGTACAGTTATGCTTCCGAGCATACGCTATCAGCAATCTTGGTGCAGGAAAATGATGAGGGTTTTGAATCCCCCATTGCATTCATGAGTTGTCCTCTAAAGAATTACGAGTTGAAATATTCTCAGATGGAAAAACACGCTTTCGCAGTGGTGAAAGCCGTCAAGCATTTCCGGTTCTACATTCTGGGCAGTCATGTCAAAGTCCTCGTTCCAGATTCGACTGTCAAGTCTATCCTCACACAACAGGAATTTGGAACGAAAAGAGGAAACTGGATTGCTAAGATTCAGGAATATGATCTAGAGATAAAGCCTACTAAGCTGATACGTGGACGTGGCCTTTGTCAGCTCATTGCAGAAAACAACCCAGGCGAAGAGATTCCGGAAGATGAGGAGGTCTCAGATGAAGAGGTTGATCCTAGTACACTTCCTATGGTACTATTCGTTAGCACCACTGATGAATGGTTTTCCAACATAGCTCACTTCCTGACATACGGAGAATGTCCTAATCACCTAACTCCGAAAGAAAAAAGGACCGTCAAGCTAAAGTCAGCTAATTTCGTCTTGTGGGATAGCGGCTTGTATAAGCGTGCAATGGATGGAACATTTCTCAGGTGTGTTGATAAAGAGCAACAGCAAAAGTTGCTAAAATCTTACCATGATTTGGCATGTGGTGGGCATTTCTCAGCGTCAGTAACCGCTCACAAAATCCTGAGAGCAAAGTATTACTGGCCTACACTCTTTCAGGACACGTACTCTTGGGTGCGTAAGTGTGAATTGTGCCAACAGTTTGTTGGCCGTCCAAAATTGGCATCTTTGCTGTTAAAACCTGTTGTGATTGATGAACCTTTCCAACAATGGGGCATTGATTTCATAGGTGCAGTGAATCCATCGTCAAGTGCTAGACACGTCTATGTTTTGACGGCTACAGACTATTTCACCAAATGGGTGGAAGCAATACCTACCAAGCGTGCTACTTCAGAAGTAGTGTGCAATTTCTTAAAAGAGAATATTATTTCCAGGTTCGGTGTGCCGAACAAGATTGTTGCGGAAAACGCTCCTGCTTTCTCGTCAAATGAGATCACGGAGTTTTGTTTCGAGCATGGTATCACTTTGTCACATTCTTCCGACTATTATCCGCAGGGTAATGGTCAAACGGAATCTAGTAACAAGAATCTGGTAACTATAATCCGCAAGCTGGTGGACGAGAATCAACGTTTGTGGCACAAGGCTTTGTTTGACGCCTTGTGGGCAGACAGAATAACTCCGAAGTGAGTAATCGGCATGTCTCCTTTTCAGCTTTTGTATGGTTTGAATGCCGAGATTCCTATAACTTTGGAACTACCAACCCTCAAGTTGGCTAAGGCCATTGAGGATGAGACGTTTGACAATTCTGTCGACAAGCGCATCATGTATCTCTCCGAATTGGAAGAGAATCGAGTTCAGGTGGTTGACCGCATTGCGGAACACCAGGATCAAGTGAAGAAGTTGTTCGACAAGAAGGCCAAGTCTCGAGAATTTCAAGTTGGTGACCTCGTCCTCCTATGGGACAAAAGGAGAGAGCCAAAAGGTATGCACGGGAAATTTGATTCGCTATGGACTGGACCTTTCCAAATACATAAGTTGCATGGTGAAAATAGTTTCTTGTTAGCATACGGAGATGGAACGCCATTTTCCCTTCCTCACAGTGGGCAACATCTCAAGCACTTTACGCAATAAAGGAGTCGGCGTTGGTATGTAAATACTTTTTATTTTTTAAGTCCTTTCGAGTCTTTGTGTTTTGTTTTTGTCGTCGTCGTCGCCTGACTCCAAGCCCAATGGATGGACAAAGGCACTTGAATTCTGGATTTCTTCTCCCTTCGTTCTTTTCTAAAGAACAACCGAAGGAAGATCCCCAGCAGGAGCCAGCTGTTATCGCGGAATCTAGCAGCGCTCATTCCACGGATAACCCCCCTACGAAACTTGTCTGTTTCCTAGGATTCGTGAAGTTCAAGTACGCACAACGGGGTGATTTTTGAGTCACCTCGAAGTGCATTCCCAAGTCTCGAATAGTCAATTCGAGCATTCCACCTTGTTCTTCTCGCAAAGACCTTCGAAACGAGATCTTTCGCGACTTTTCACTGTTAATACTTTGCAAATTACGGAAGATGCAGTAGCACTCAAAAAGTGCGCCCCTGCAGGGAAAATCCAAAATTTGGCTAAGTCTGAAAATGTAAGGGCGCTAAAATTTAGCGCCCCTGCATGAAGTGAAAATTCTAAAAAATGCAAGAGTGCTAAATTTTAGCGCCATTACATTTTGCCTTTAACACTTTAACGACTTCCTCAGACTGCTTTATTAATTCTTTGCCATCAGAGCATCTGGTGGTTTAACGATAATCGACGAGTTGAGCGATTCTTTATTTGTTGAGACGATCACAATTTTGAAAGAGCGAGAAAGATTTTTGATTCTCCTTCTCTTTGTCGTGGCGGTTGGTTTTATCCAGAAAACTTTTGATGATTCGCTTATTTCTTCTTACCGCTTTGCTTTTGTTCCTGGAAGATCCTTTTTCATTGCTTTCGACATACGGGATATGATCTTATCTGGCGGATTTCATTCACGCGATTTTATCGCGCGACTATTTCCTTCTTATTCGCTATCGTATCGAACCTTATTCATGGATTTTAACTCATATTCCCCTCAGGCGTGTTCATTTAGTGCCTTACCTTTCATTTCCATGTTCTTAATTCCCATACACTCGCTGCCTTCGCGTTTCCCATTCCGTTTGTCCATCGTCTTCTATCATGGCAGCATTCACGATTCTTCGCCACGGCCGCCGTTTTCTCTTATCCTCAATATGGTCGGTATGCTCGGCACCGTATCTCACCCAACGCAAAGATTCATAAGCGCCCGCGCGCTTTTGCGGAACGTTGAAGAGATCCGCGACAGAAAAAGAAGCCCCCAAAATGGGAGGCGTATGTAATAGAATGAAAGCAAACTCAAGCTCTCATGATTCAAACAAATTTCCATCTCCAAGCCTGAGCGCTATCGCCATTCCCCCTTGCATCTACATCTCAAAAGTTTCAAGAAAAAGCAGAGGCGCTGAATTTTAGCACTAGAACATTTTTGAGAAAATGAGAAATTACCTAACACTGTAAGATGTAAGGGCGCTAAAATTTAGCGCCCTTGCATCAAAATCATCTTTCACCAAAAAGCTAAAGCGCTGAATTCTAGCGCCATGACATCAAAAGAATGTCATAAAATTGCCTAACACTAAAAATGTAAGGGCGCTAAAATTTAGCGCCCTTACACCAAAAGCAATTTCTCAGAATGTAAGGGCGCTGAATTTTAGCGCCCTTACACTTTTTTCTGGCTTTTTCCAGACCTTTCCAAATGCACCCCATTTTTGACCAGTGCATCCTTGAGCTCCATTTTTCCGCATTCGTGCATCGTTTTGCGTGCCTCGCCATCATCTCTATGCTTTTCCACCCTTGTGCCTTCGTGAGCTTTCCCATTTTATTTTCTTTTGTTTGTTGTTGATTACTTCTGGTATCTCTACGCTTCGCTTTGACGAGATAGAGATATTGGCATTACTGCTGGTTGTTAGTTTTTAGTTATCAAGAATTTGGAACTTCCAACATCGAAACATTGTAAACATTCCTCCAAAAAGAGAGAAGGATGAATGTAACACACCCCCACCACTTTGTAAGTTTTGTGTACATTTTGTAATTACTTGTTTGTTTTACTATTGCTTCTGTTAGCAGTAAGAAGGGTGCCTCCCCTTTCCTAGAGGAGAGACTTACATCTCACATAGCTATGGCTGAAGTCCAAGTTGTGTAACTGGCCGAAATTTGGATTACAATTAACAGCAGTATTCGCAAGAAGGCTTACTCATGAGGAGGTTGAAGTTGAGGGATTAAGGGCGAGGTTGCAGCCATTCTTTTCCGAGATGAGAATGTTTTCCCAGTTGGATTTTGAAAACATCTCCACGTTTTCAACGATCATTCAGAGTACGCAGGATTCCATTGAGACTTGGGGAAAATCTTGTGAGAAACATGAGCAAATGGTGGCCATCTTGGAGTATCAGCTGAATCTTACTCCGTCAATTTATGAGGAAGAGGTCGACGCAGTGTTGGCACGATTCATAGCGTACGTGGTCAGAGAGAAGAGCAAAGGAATCCGGGTGATGGACGAGAATCTTCTAGAAGGGTAGTGGGCATTAATTGCTCATGATGGTCAAAGGAGGAATCTTCTATTTTTAGAGCATTTATGACGCCACTCCTCCACCTTCTGGCGGTTTTTAGGGCAAACTCGTCTAGGGCTGAGGTGGCTCGATCTGAGCCCTCCATTGTAATTCGATCTGGACCATCGGTTGGGACCGGCCAGCTATATAAGGGGGAGTCCCCCTCATTTGTACTCTAGTAGTCATAGTCAGAATCAGAGAGTAGTGAGCAATTAGTGAAGCAGAATAGAGAGTAGAAATTTTGAGTTAGAGTAGTTTTCATTTGCATTATTGAAGAAGAAGGGGAATTCTCCCTTTGAGAATTTTTGTAAGAGATTGTCACAAAGGCTATTCTTAATAAAGCATTTCATTGATGGTGAATTCAAACTTTGTTTTGAGTAGTTTGTGAGGTTTCTTCTTCCTTTGACTTCAATTAGGACTTAATCTCATGCTAGTAATTAGATATGGATGTTTATGTTTGATTTAAGTGGACTTCTTTTATCCATACCACTAACGTTCTTACTGATGGTAAGCTCGTCTTGCGTGGTCAACTGGAACATTTTGCACTTAACTTCGATCGAAATTCATGTGTAGTTATGCATCATTGTGATGGTAATTGCATCATTGGATTGTGATTTGAACATTTTTCTTATCCTTTGAAGATTGCACTTACTTTGTTAACGCTGTCCTATAGGAGGCTAGGCAAGGTTTGTTCGAAGTTCATTCAAGTTGAGCGTAACACCCATTTGCATTTAGATTAGAATTTAAATTTTAGATATCTCTGCAGCCATTCAAATTCTGCATAATCTTGGTTAGTTTTAGGAAATTTGCACGCTAAAGCCAAATCATTCGCATAAAAGTCCCTTCCAAAAGCATATATTGGTTGTTATTGCACGCATTCAGAACAATTACGTAAGTCCCCTCGTAAGAACACATCATATACACATCAACCAAACGAGGTCTATTCGCATTTCAAGAACCTTGGAGTTGAAAGCGTGATCTTACTTGCAATCTTAGCACGCTGAATACTTTGTTCAAGAGAGAATAGAGTATCCATTGGGAAACTTTGTTCTGTGTTGGTGCGGTCTCAAAAACCACGTCAACACAATGGTTTGTGTTAAGGCTTGGCCATGGACAATCTTCATTGGTTGGATTTCTACGTTGTACTCCTAAATGATGGTAACCCACTTGCCTCTTCTTTCTCCTAATTCGTTTTGCATCAAGAGGGTTTTAACAGCCGCATCTGGGACTATTGCAAAGACTTTGCTTCTCAAAATATAATGCTGAAACTTTTTTATCGCCCTGACTAAAGCATAGGCCTGTCTTTCTATGTCTAAGTATCTCAGTTCTGCATCCTTAAATGGTGCACTCATAAAAGCTATAGGATGTTCATATTTTTCATCTGTCTTTTGAGTGAGCATTGCAACACAAGAATGTTCTGATGCAAAAGAATAGAGGTAAAAGGGCTTTGTGTAATCAGGGCTGACTAAAATAGGAGCATCGATTATTGCTTGTTTAATTTCTTCGAAGGCCTTTTTTGCTGGTTCTGTCCACTCTATCTTTGCATCTTTCTTCAACATTTCATTCAAAGGCCTGACTATCTCAACAAATCCTGTTATGAATTTTCTCACAAAATTAATCTTTCCAAAGAAGGACCTTAGCTCTTTTTGACTTGTCGGAAAACTGATCCTTGATATAGCTTCTACTCGATCGAGGTCAATAAGAATCACTTTTTCTGTAATTACATGGCCTAGTAACTTTCCCTTGGTTACCCCGAATATGCATTTCTTTGGGTTCAATGAAATTCCATATCTTCTGCACCTTTGAAATATTTTCTTTAGGTCTTCAACATGACTTTCTCTTTTCTTGGAAAATATTGAGGTCGTCCATGTAGACAATGATGCATTTCCCTATGAGATCTTTGAATGTGATATCCATAGCCTTTTGAAACGTGGCTCTAGCATTTATCAACTGAAATATTCCAAGCCAATTTTTTTCAGAGTTTCCATAACAGTTTACAAACAAACGCACCCGTTAAGGTTAGATCAAAACAAAAACGATGCTGAAGCAACTCTAACCAGAATGTACACCAGGATCTCGATGTGGGCAAGGTGTGAGCATTGGTCAGAGGATTTGAATGCAGAAACAGAACTGGAAGGAACTCTAACCAAGAATGGCGCTGATGATGGCAAGCATATGGTCAGAGGATCTTCTACACTACAAGTACTGAAAGAAAACTCAACACCAAGTATGTGCTACCCAATCCAGTATGGAATTGAGGCGACCATATGGCAGAGTGCTAAGAGTTACAATGCTTTGAAGGAAAATAAGCTAGAATGCTGAAAGTACTCGACACCCAGAATGTGCTTTCTAACCCGGAGTGGAAAAGGAGCTACCATAGGGCGGAGGTAAAGGAAATACAATTGCAATTACTGAATGTAAAGTTGGGCATTACAAATCATGATAAGCAAGAATAACAACTGTTGTCAGTACTACTGTCAGCTTACAATATGAAAGATAAGACCTTGCTATCAATGTGAATCACGAGATAAATAGAGTTGCAACAATATATATGGAGTTTCTTTCACTGAATAATAAAGCTTAGATCAAAAACTCAATTATTAGAGCCAACCTGACAATCTGATTTGTGACAGTCCTGTTTTCCACGTGCACGAACAGCAGCCCTGAAACTCACAAATTCACTCACAACTTTCTCCAAACTCACTCAAATTTCATGAAACGAAATGCATAAAGATCCTAGTATGATGGCGACCAAATTAGAACACTGAAACTCACTCAAAAGACCTTATGTTATTTATGCACGAAAATCAATGCAAGGACAGATGGTACGGCCCAGCAAGAAGTTCGACCTGCCTTTAAAAATCCAAAACTTCACTAAAAAATCTACAAACTGGAGAAAAGGGTCACCCCTACCAGACAGAGAGAAATAGACAGTACCCAGAAGGATCTTTTTGGTAATTTTTGACTTATGAATAAAAAGGACAATCTGCTGTACTACAAATGGAATTTCCAGAATTTCTCTAACATGCATAAATCTGAACTAGAAAGTCATAAGCTGATTACAATGCACAAATCCCAATGCAAGACTCTTAAACTACACTATCT